>BSBK01000834.1:3567500-3797500 GCA_027943335.1 Chamaecyparis obtusa | reverse complement strand
TGGTTCTGCCATTTTCTCACTCAGAGGGCTCCACAAGATTTCTAAAGTCAAAAGGTTGAAATGAATTGAAAATGACCCTTCTGGTCTTTATATAGCTTTTGACCTAATTTCAAAAGTGCTCTATTTTTCATGAAAATTGTACCCCTAGCTAATTTCAACATTTTGAACCCATTTTCGGGATCAAAATCAAAATTTGAGATCATTTACTATGTCAAAATCGCGATTTAAAATTTTTGGACCCAGGACGGTTTACTGCTTGCATAATCGACCTTTAATCATCACAGAAATCTAGTATTCAACTTAACTGATTATCTTACATCAAACTATCAAAATTTTAACTTGGTTAACCATGGTCAACTTATGGTCAAACCTAGTCAAACTTGGTCTCCAAGACCTCTAAACAATGCACAATGCGTTCTCGAATGTGTTTAACCTCTTCTCAAACCAATTAACATGCTTCTAAACTATAAACACTAACTTTTCTTGTCAGATTTCAATTTTTATCCCCAAGGGGGCATGGTATTACACATCATTCAAAGTCTGTAATCTAAATTTGAAATCATATCTTTCCTCAGTAATCAAGACAACAACCATGTCTAGTTGTTGATTCATCAAAAAGACCTCATCGCTTGGGGCAAATCAATCATCGCTTGGGGCATATCAGATTCATCGAGATCCATATCAATTTGGTATTCTCTTAATCTTGTAAACTGTATCAATTTTTCGTAACCATCGGTTCATTACTGTTATTTTCTTGGTTCTTCATAACTGAAGGGTTCAGATGTGATACCAATGTGATTCTTATCGACAATCGGGTCTGGAATTGATCACTCACTTCTTCGCAATCATAAGGTTCAGAATCAGGCGTTTTGACACTTCTTCGCAATCATCGGTTCATTACTGTTATAGTTAACATTATCTTTGGTCATTCAGGACCTAATATCTTCATATCAACCTCAATCAAGTTTCTGTTTCATATCAATTTCAATTTCAAACATTAGTTTCAACATCATACACAGACTATCTTTGAACCACTGCGCTTTGCACAGTAATTCAAAGAGGGGCAAAATGTAATACCCCAAAAATGGGCTATAGGTTCATTAACCTCCTATATCAACACATCAAACGAAATCAACATCAAAGTCCTAACCTAAGGCACATCAACACATTATCGAATTTTAATTGATTATCTTAAATTTTGCATCGAGGAATATTCCTATTTATTCTAATTATCTTTAATTTAAATATTATTTGGCGATAAATCATATTTATCCTAAAGTTGATTAATTGAATATGATGAATATTTAATTAATTAGATTTAATACTGCCACTTAATTATTTAATTGGATTTAATTATATTTATTCCTAAATTGTATTATTTACATTTTGACAATAAATCAAATATCCTATGACTAATTGATTAAATTCTTATTTAATTAATTAAAGTCAATTGTCAAATTTAATAATATAGTTTTCGAATAAAAGTTTGATTTAATAATTGATTAACCCATAAATCAATTATTTTATTTTTAAAATTAGTTAAGTTGAGGATAAATCACTTTATTTATTTAATTAATTCATAATTAATTATGCATCCAAAAAATAGTTAAGCTTTAAATTAGAAAATCAATTCAAGTTGTTTTAAAAATAAACTCAACTCTCTTTTGAGTTGAAAGTTGATCTCAACTTCAGATTTAAATCAAAAAGCTTATTTGCATGATTTTGTGAGTTAATCTATCTCTAAATTCTTGATAACTCAAAAATCAACCTGAGTTTATCAAGAGTGATTTATGGCTTTTTCCATGCACCTCCAAAGTCCTAGATTTCTATAAATTAAGGCCTCAACTCTTCATTTTGGATCCATCCACAAATTGCATCCTCACGCTAGCGAATTGGTGATCGAAGAATCAATCTTTGCGAATCCAAGCTATTGTGAGATTTTCATTATTTTTGAGCATTCATATCATTTAGCATATCATTGTTAGATTAATCACATGTCATATCAGTTTCTCATATAGAATAGATTCATATCAGTTTGTTTCATCTTATTGCATAGAAAATCCAAAAATATAGATTAATTTGCATTCATATTTCATTGCTTTCATCATCTTAAATCCTTCATTTAGGTGTCGTCAAGGTCACTGATCTTGGTCCAATCTGAGAATATCATACTCGCACCTACTAGAAGGCAGTAAATAGCCTGGTTAGATTAGTTTCCATTTCACTGCACGATTTTGATTTTAGCTAACCTCTAATGTTTTACTGAATTATTGTGTCTATAGCTAGGTACAAAATTCACACACACTAATATTTGTTGCTCTTGATAAATTAGGCCTTGAATTTGAATTTTTGTTCATTGTTTTATTTCAGCTTGATATTTCATTCATTTTTCATATACACATATACTATACATACTGATTAAAAAATGAGCTATTTGATTGTTCACTTTTCATGATTGTAAATGGTTAATATTTCTGATGGTACTCCTTGGTGTATTCCATTTAAAAATAATCATGTTTCTATGACTATTCCTTGGTGTATTTCTTTGAGCAGTGTGCTTTATGTTTTGGAGCCCTATGTATTAATGTAATGGCAATATTTCTAGTATGAATGGATTGATTGTAACCCTACATATTGTAGTCTTCTCAGCTCCACCTACTATCCATGCATATTCTAGTTGTGTTGCATGTGCATTCTTGATTCGGAGTGGGAAAATCTTATTTTTGATGTGAGGGAGAGAAGCCAAACACATAAAAAATATGCAAATAAACATGACAGCTGAAAAACATAAATGTAGATATCACAACAGTTGAAAAACATAAATGTAGATATCATGGTCACAATTGTTTGGAGACACAACATAATTAAATGCTATACCTAAACAATGCAACACAACCACTACTCCTCCAGTTCTAAGTGGGCACTAGGAAATCCAAAAACCATAGGTAAGGAATAAATTTAGAGAGCGGAGGAGGGTTGTAAAAACCAAAATAATATAGGGTCCCTATATTATTTTGGTCATTATGGCCCTCCTCCTACCCTATATTATTTTGGTCGTTATAGCCCTCCTCCGCTCTCTAAATTTATTCCTTATCTCTGGTTTTTGGATCCCGTAGTGTCCACTTAGAACTGGAGGAGTAGTGGTTGTGTTGCATCATCTGGGTATAGCATTAAATTATGTTGTGTCTCCAAACAATTGTGACCATGATGCCTACATTTATGTTTCTCAGCTATTGTGTCCCAGGACCCCTTATGACCCTTTACAATCCCTAAAAATACATCTTAGAGGTCTTAAAGTGTCATAAAGGGTCTTAAGAGGATCCTAGGAGGGGCCAAATCAGCTTCCACCTTCACGTGGTTGGCCCTATTAAAGTAGAAAATGTTAAACTATTCTCAAAACAAAGAGAAGCTCAATAATTTAAGGTCTCAGTCCATGGAGATGTTGAAAAAATGACAGGAATCAATGATGGAGAGTTTTTAGATTCTGAGAAGATGTATATGCAGTAGAGGCTAGAAGAGATTTTTATGGAGATTTGCTAAATGTGGAGATTTTCTAGAGTGGCTATATACATATGAGGGTTTCCAGATTGAGTACCAGTGTAGAGATGATGATTTAGTAACCTACATCTATAAAACCTTCACAAAAATCCCTTCTTTGGCCTCCACTCATACCTCTTCTCAAAATCTAGAAACTTTGGATACTGTTTCTCATCCATGCATGAAATGTGCTAGTGATCGTATAAAATTACTTTTGCGAGATTGGGATCAATTATGAGAAGGTAAAAAACAAGATAATATTATTGTATCTTTCATTTCTTTTATCCATTCATATTTTTTGCCTTCTCTTATATTGGATACTGTGCAGTGTACATAAAGGCAAGGCGGTGATTATTCTCGACAATCGACAGGTATAAGTCTTCCAAGCCTTACCCAGTAGCTAGGAGTAAAGATAGCAGAGATCAAGAGACCATCATAGTTGGTCTCTTTCTTCCGTCCATATTACTAACAAAATATTTTATCTTTCATTAGCTCATCAAATGCGAGGATTTGAAAGAATTTAATAGATGATATTTTCATCACTAACGTACATTATTTTAGTTTGATGCTAAACGAATTTATCTACTTCCCACACGTATAAACTATGAGGAGAACCATAAAGAAGCATCCCCTCCTGTGTCTTGAATAATGTAGGCCATGAGAGGAGATGCTTCTTTATCACTGTCCTCGTAGTCTATAAGTGAGTGAAGTAGATAAATTCATGCAATGTCAACTTAAATAATATACATTATCATGAAAATATCATATTAAATTCTTTTAAATCCCCGCATTTGACGAGCTAATGAAAGGTAAAACATTTTGTCAATAATATGGACCGAAGAAAAGAGACCAGCTACAATGGTCTCTTGAGCTTTGTTGTTTTTAATGTGCCTATCTGTTGCTTTTTCGACAACAGCACTATACGTCTGATGGTTACCTGTTAGAAATCTTTGATAGCTAGTTGTCGCATGTACAGCATCCCCATCGGTTAAAAGTTGCAAATGATGACTAGCTATCAGAAATATCTGACAGCTAGCCATCACATGTACAACATCCCTGTCAGTAAAAAACTACAAACGATGGCTATCTATCAGAAATATCCAACAGCTAGCCGTCACATGTACAAAATCTCTGACAAACGCCCGTCAAAATTTTGATAGTAAGAAATGGACTGATGGTATGTTCACCATGTTGGCCACCCCTCTTCGAATACAAATTATGATGGCCACGATGACTATGGTAGCCATCATTTTTTTTAATTGCAAAACTACGACGGTGTATTGTGTCATTTGATCGACAGAATAGTGTCATAATTTTGAAAGAGTGTCATCAAAAAAATGACTCAAATGTACTAGTGAGAATTGTGAAATACCTGCCTATGTTGATTGTGCCTCAACAAAATGGTTTTATCCTAAGAAGATAGATTCTGGACTCCATTATTATTGCTCATGAGAATATCCACTCTCTTGAATCTTCTAAGAAACAAGGTTTCTTGATGAAGATAGATATTTCAAAATCTTATGATAGAGTTGATTGGGTGTTCTTGTCTAAAATTCTCCTATCTTTTGGTTTTGATAACGGGGTGGTCAGATTGATTATGCAGCTGGTTACTTAGGTTTCTTATTTTTTCATTGTGAATGGAGGTTCTTCCAATTTCTTCAATCCCTCACGTGGTTTAAGGAAAGGAGATCCTATCTCTCCTATTCTTTTTGCTATAATGGAAGAGATCCTTGTAAGATATATAAATAAATTAGTCAATGAAGAGAAGATTGAGGGTCTTCAACCTTCATCTAACAAAATGAAATGCTCCCATGAACAATTTGTAGATGACACTATCATGATGGGGGAAGCTACAATCAAGGAAGATAGAACATGAAGAAGGCTTTGATGACCTATATTAATGCTATTGGTCAACTCATCAACTGGGAGAAAAGCTCTTTATACTTCAGAAACACTCTAGAGGTAAGACAAAGGAAAATTTTTGCTATCATAGGGTGTAAAATAGGATTGCTCCCTGATTCCTATCTTGGTCTTCCTTTATACTTGAAACTAGATGATTCCTTCTGGAATAGTTTATTAGATAGATATCATCAAAAACTTGCTGGATGGAAAGGGGTTATTTTAAGTCAAACTAGAAAAGTCCAAATATTGAAGGTCACCCTGCAAAACCTTCCAGTGTATGCTCTTAGTCTTTTCAAAATTCCCCAAAAGTATGTTGATTTGATTGAGAAAATTCAAAGAAAATTTCTTTGGTTAGGGGTTGAAGAGAAAAAAAGGTTGTCTTATAGCTTGGGATAAGGTTTGTAAGCCTAAGAGATTTGGTGGTCTTTTAATTAGAAGTATCAAAAACATCAATAAGGCATTGCTAGCAAAACAAATTTGGAGGGTTGTTGAAGAGAAGAAAGAATGGAATCGTATCCTAAAAAGAAAATATCTTCTACTTTCTTTATAATATTCTTTAAGTAATCAAGAGGATATCCAGGGATCCTACATTTGGAACAGTGTCAATAAAGCTATGAATATGGTTAGAAAGGGTGCTGGATGGAAGTTAGGAGATGGTAGGAATATTAAATTATGGGATGATAAATGGCTGCAGGATAGTCCTCTCAATGAGAACTAGGAATGGAAGAATGTTATTCAAGCTTGCAAAGATTCTATAGGTGATAAGGTTTCTGACTACTAGGTTAATGAATATTGGATTGTTCTTGGCCTCATAGATGAAAATATCAAGATTGTGAACTTGCAACTTGGTTCCTAGTTTATAAGAACTAATGAATAAGATGTCCTTGTGTGGGAACTTGAGGCTAGTGGTAAATTCTTTGTCTCTTTTTCTTTTAATCTTTTCTTAAAGAAGAAGATCATCCTTTTTGTTCTCAGGCCTGGAATAATAAACTTATCCCCAACATTAATATGTTATTTTGGTTAGTTGTTCAAAACAAGATTCTAACTGTGGATAATATTTGTAAAAGGGGATTTAATATGCCTAATAGGTGATTTTTGTGTTGTGTTGATGTTGAAACTAGTAACCATATGATGTTGCATTGTCCCTATACTAGAAAAGTCTAGGAAGCCATATTCAAAAAGATCTAGTTTGACTGGGTTAATGCTCAAACCTTTCAAGATCTTGTTAATCAATGGATTTGTCTCTTCCCTAGTAAAGAGATCAAAATCATATGGAAAATATTTCTCCCTCATTTCACTTGGAGAATCTGGAAGGAGAGAAATAATAGAGTGTTTAATGACAAATAATGCTCCTCTGGTATTATGGAAGACCAAGTTTGTAGGAGCTTAATGGAAAACTTTAGAATCAATTTTATGTATGATTCTAAGTTTTGTCCCAGGACTTTAAATAATTCCACAACTAGGATTTCTTTGGATAAAAATCCAAACTTCCCAATCCCAAAGAAAACATAATATGGACTACACCTCTGAATGGATGGCATAAAGGAAATTTTGATGGTTCTACCAAAGGTAACCCAGGTAGGGTAGGGGTTGGAGGGTTAGTTAGAGATTGGGCTGGTAATTGTTTGGGAGTTGTTGTCATGCCTCTAGGAATTCAAATAAATCATGTTGCTGAAGTCAAGGTGGCTCTCCAAGTTGTGATGTTGGCTAAGGAGTTGGGATGCATGAAGCTATGGTTGGAGGGAGACTCTTTAAATATAATAAACTGTATTAAATGGAAGACTTTGGCCTCCTAGACAATAACACATATCATAGAGAAAATCATATCTATTCTTGATACTTTTCAAGAAGTGTACATTTCCCACGTGTACCGAGAATGAAATAAGCCTGTGGATGCGCTTGCTAATGTGGGGGCCCATAATGAAGCCATCATTATATGGAAAGAGGAAGTAAATATTAAAACTGAGATTTTAAGTCTAATCATATTTGATAAACTTAATCACAAGGAAGGGCTCATTAATAAAAATTAGTAATAATGAAGAGGACACTTAAGTTTTCAAGGAGCGTGATTTGTCAGCTAAGGTGTGTGAAAATAATGAAAGAGTTTATGGCACATGGATTATGGGTCATTTTATATCTATTGAATCAAAGAATCTTTCTTGATTGCGTGCCTGAAGCTAACAAGAGAAAGTAGAAATTTGCAAAAGACATGGGAGGTGGGTTGAGAAGGGAGGAGCCACAGGACTATAAAAATTGGAAGGAGAAGAGTGTTTGGAGAAAGCTTCAATGGGGAGGGGTCTCACCTTACCTAGAAAGACTTCACGGTTATGACAAGGACATTACTGAGAATTTTGCTACTGGGTGGGCTAATGGCAGAGTTAATCTGATGGGTAAATCCTTTCCTCTTTCTTTGAACCTCATATCTAAGATTATGGGTATACATGTGGATGGAATGAAGTTTTACAAGAACAATAAGAGTATGAGGTCATAGGCTTTGAAGCTTTTTCCAAAAGATGAGGAATAAGAAGCAATGTTGGTGAAGTGCTCAGGGGATTATGTGGAAATGGATAGGATCAAGCTGATTTGGGCCAAAGTCCTGAAAGTTATGATGGAATATTTCACTCTTCATGGACACTACACGAAGGTGTATAACTTTCATTTCATGTTGGCTAACCATTTCAGGTAGCAGAAGAAAATTTATTTTCCCTATTACCTGCTAAGGTCTTTGAATAATAGTATTCTTGGAAATAGGAAGAAGCCTAGTTACCCAGTGTTGCATGAAGGGTTGATTTACTTATAGCTAATTATGTGAGGGATAATATTCCTAATTCTATTCTAAAAAGGGTTAAAGGGAAAAAAAAAAGCTAAAATGGAAAATTTTGGGTTAGTCTCTAAGAAGAAAGAAAAGGAAAAAAGTAAGGGCAAAGGAGAGCTTACAAAGGAAAAAGAAGATGACAATTCTTCTACTCAGGAGAATGAGTAAGGGATGGATCTAGAGGAAACTATGGAGGATGTTCCTATGGATGAAGAAATTGATCACAAGACCTACTGTAAGGGCTCAAATTCTAAGATTAAGAACAAGAGGGAGAAAAAAAATTAGACTGTTGAAGATTTGGGTGAGGAGGAAGAAGAAAATGAGGTGGAAGAAGAAGCTAAAAAGGAAGAAGAGAAGGGAAAAGAGGGTTCAGAGAAGGAAGACATAACTGAGAAGAGTAACAAGGAGAAAAAAAAAAAAAAAAAGGAAGAAAGAGGAAGGGATTCCGAACGGAAAGCCTAAATCTAGGGCTGGAAAAAGAGAAGAGAAAAGACAGAGAGCAGGGAAGGAGAAGGAAACTTCGACTAGTTTTTTTGTTGATGATCGCATTGCAAGAGGTTAGGAGTATTGTTGGACACAGAACCAACATTGAAAAATGGCTTAGCAAGGATATGAAGGAAATGGGTTGCAACCTAAAGGGGCTGGAAGAAGAAATGGAGGCTCTTAAAGAAAGACTAGATAACTGCACTGAAGAGGCTTTGATTAAGGTAAATACTAACAATACTGATGATAACCTGAATGCTATAATTTCTATGATTGTGGATGAAAAGCTTAAGGATATTAATGAAAAAATCAGCTATAATGGTTATTGTATAAGGGAAATTTTGAAGCACAACAATGAAGGCCTCAAGGTCTCTAGTATGAACTTAAAAGCTTTGTATTCCTACCTGGAGAGCGGCCTATTGGAAAAAAATTACCATTATGGTGGTTGATGATGATGGGGGTAAAGGTCAGTCTTTGGGACCTGGAATGAGAACCAGAAGCAACCTTAAGAGGAAATTTCCTAAAATTCCCAAGGAGCTTACAAGCCTCAAAGAGTCCATTCTGAAAATTGAGGAAATCCAAAAAGAGGCCAAAAAGGCCACTGAAGCGAAGATGTAAATTGTGCAGGCTTTTTGCTGGAAGGTTGCTAGTAGTTTTGTTGTCGACTGTCTTTTTTGGCTTTTTTTTGCTAGCGTGCTCTTTTGTTATGTGTTGGTTTTGGGTCCTATTTTTTGTTTCTCAGTAGGCATTCTCTATTTGTATGAGCTCTATTGAATATTTTAAGCATCTTTTGTAAATGGTTTCGGGGCCCATTCAAAACCTATATTTACCTTAATCAAAAACAAAGATTTGAAGAGCTTAAATTCAAAATTAAATATTTGTTAAATTTAGTTGAAATTTTTGTTAAAAGATTAAAATGATATTATAATTGGAATAAATGGATAAACCAAATGATATAGAGAGATAAAAACTAATTAATATTAAATTTAAACAAAAGATTAATTGATTATAACTTTTAATTTTAAGTTTTAAATGTTATTAAAATGTTTTAAAACTAAATCAACTAAATAATAAACAAATTAAAGGTTTTTAAAATTAAAAATAAAAAAACAATGATTTGGATTTTATTTGCAATTATAAAAGAAATTGACTATAATATAACAAACAATGTCAATGAAATTGAAGTTAAACTAACCAACAAATTAAACATTGAAAATAATAATAATAAAATATAATAAATGGATGATAATATAACGAACAATTTGAATTTATGTTAAACTAAAATTCAAATTAATGAATTGAATTTAAAAACCAGTCAACAATTTTATTTTTTTAAAGTCAAATAAACATTAAACATAAAGCTAAAATTAGCTAATAAATTGATTCTATGCTAAGGAATCAGAGAAAACCTAGAGAATGACTAATACTAAGAACTGACAAGAAGCATCTCATGCAAGGAACAGAGTTGTAGTTACGCAAGGTTGAGAAGCAGAGTTAAGGAGGAGTAAGCAAGGATTGGCTCACACAGGGAGCAGAAACAACAACTCATGCAAAGAAAAGGAGAGCAATTCTAGTCAAATATTGACTGGTCACGCAAGGAGAGAGAAAACAAGATCTTACGGAAGTTAAGAAGCAAGGAAGGTACATTAAAAAACTATGCAAGTTAAGAAGTCTTGGTCACTCAAGGAAGAGGAGAGTTGGGTAAAAGCTTCCTCATGCAAGGAGGAAGGCAAGTGCAAGACAAAATAGTGGTACTTATGCAAGGATTTGGTTACCTCACAGTTAGCACAAAAGACAAGAATAACAAAGCTTACGCAAGGAGCTAAGAGAAGGCCAAAGCTCATGCAAGGAACTAACAAGAAGGAACTAACATGGACTAGAGAATGAAATAATGGGAGATGGTTGGAATAGTTGGTTGCACAAGGGAAATAAAGATAGCAAAGAGACAACAATGATCAAGGAAACACACAAGGCAAGGTGAAAAAAGTTTGGTTACACACGGTAAGGTTAAAGCCAAAGTGATAGAAATGGGTAACTTCATGCAAGGGACAAAGAAATATGTGAAAAGAATTGCAAGTTTTGACTGAGAATGCTGATTGGAGATAAAATAGCTAAGAGATAAAAATTGAGATATGGTAATAACTAAAACTAGAGATATAAACAAAGATTGATTCAAATTAAAGACATAATTAACCTGCAGATGAAGCTAATTAAAGACTGATTCAATTGTTCACTATTTTTACCAGGCAATAAAAAGGTTAGAAAAAAAATAGAGGAACCAAAATAGATATTAGAATAACAAAAATAAAATATGGAGATACGCCTACAACATAAGTGAAATAGCCTGCATGCACAAAGATTAGAAAATTGAATATGAATATATTTGAATCCTGCAATAAAGATTAGTTTTTAAATGAAAATGATTATAAAATACCCTATAAACAAAGTTAGAGAAATCAAATGATAAGCCTTGCGGTTGCCCGATTGAGGCTATCAAACAAATGCAAAAAGGAAAATGGGTTTGGCGGTAAACTAGCCAAACCAAAAAATAAATTCAAATGAAACTCTCTAGAGGCAAGCCAACCAAAGAGGGTTAGAGAAAAAAATGATAAACAATATCAAAATCTACAACACATAATAAGTTAGAAAATGAAGCTCAAGCTTCTCTCTCAAACAAAAGTCTCCAAGAGGCAAGCTCCCAAGAATGGTAACCTTCAAATCTACACTCAAACAAGGATTATCAACCCAAGATTTGATACCATGTAAAGAAAAATAAATGAGAGCAAGGAAAGAAAGTAATCCAAGCGATATATATAATGAAGGAAATGTTACCATGAGAAAACCAAAACTAGGAGAAAGCATCCAAAAGCCAACACAAGGAGGCAACAAGATTTTGAAAGGGGAAAAGTAAAGAAAAAACCCTTGTGACATTATGAATGAGGCCATAGCCTAGAGAGAGAGAGAGAGAGAGAGAGAGAGAGAGAGAGAGTTGCTCGTTATAATAACTTCATCAACATAATAAGGGAGGAGAGCATCTCTTTTATAGAGATGAGGATAGGATTTACTAAGTAACTCACCAATCTATGAATTCCATCATCCATAATGGGTGTTTTCAAAGTGTCAAGATCCTTGTAAGGAGGATAATCTAATTTCCTTATTAAAGGAAATACAAAATGTGACATGTCCTCCCACTTGGACTAGAGGACAAAATACATGTAGGTTTTTTATAGGAATATCCTAATTAAAATAAAGATGATACCTTGGTTTATCCTCAATAAATAATAAATATAACCAAGGAGAGATTAACAATTCTAATATTTTATATCTCATTATCCATGCTCTTAAGAAAGAATTTCTTGAACTCTCTTACTTGGATGAAAATTTCAAAACTAATATATTCTTCACATGCAACCAACCTTACATCATCAACCATGTCACCTCCTAATACGACTGCATCAAAAGCCCTCTTACGAGAAGGATCTTCAATTTATACTCCCAATATGGTATTAAATTTGTGTGGCGGCATGGGCTGATCTACTTTAGTATTGAATTCCTCATAAGAATCAAATGATATTTCCAATCCATGAGATAAAATATGTAATGGCATTATGGCATTTGGGGTCTCAAGAATAATTAAAGGTTGTGAACCTTATGAGGAAGATCCTAGCATAGGCTTCTTTTAAGATAAAGTAATAAAATATATAAGAGGTGGAAGGTATATCTAAGGAGGAGGTTGTGAAACTATAGGATTAGGGATGGTTGTGCTTCATATCCTAGTGGAGGTAGTGAATTCATAGGACTAGGTGGTGGAGAAGCTTGCCCAGTTGGAGAACCAATAGATTGTGGAGGGGATGATGATTATTATCCTAACTCGATAAGAGGATATTTGGACTATGTAGGCTATAATTTTTCTCTTTATTGCTCATGAGGAAATGACATTCGGTCTACATCCTTATAGGAATTAAAGATAGTCCTCATTTTAGACCCTAGAATCAAAATATCATCCTAGTAGGGATTATAATTTCTATCATATCTTTTCTTTAAATTTTACTAATAACTAATATTATACAACCTATCCTTTTGTTTTAAAACTTTTGATAATATACTACATTCCTAATCAAACATTCCTCTAGATCCCATTCATGATTGGAGAATTTTCCCTTAATTATGTCATCGACAAACCATTCAGAGGCATAAAACCTATACTTAGCAAAAGGAATATTATACTTCCTAGGCCTACTATCAAGGAATTAAGATCCTTTCTTATTGACAAAATAGTACTCACCCATTTGAACCTATGATGTAAATAAATACCCCTTCTTGAGAACACCTCTCATGATGGACCTTATAGCCTCATGCAACTAATGCATTATTTCTAGAAAAGCAACTCTATATGGCACCATAATTGGAAGAATTCTTAGAACATTAGGGCTACCAAAAATAGTGACGATGGTATGATCTTTGAAGTAGGGCTAAGACCCATAATTATAATCTATTCCCTTCTTTAGAGTGAGGTTCTTTGGTCTCAAAAACTTCTTTACCTTTTCACTCAAACCACATGGTATATTCACTAGAAGAAAAGCCATTATTTTTCTAACAAAATGGTTTGCAAACATGATGTGATTAGATTCCCTACAATGCATATGCCACAAGTATGTCCATCATTGGATATGGACATATTTTCCTTTAACCATTGGTTTAATTATGAGGTCTTCATGTCAAACGTAGAGGACGTTATATAATAGGATATCCATAAGAATCAAATAATATCTAAAATGAGTTAAATGGCTCCCCTTTAAGTAACAAAGCGATGGGTGCAATTTCTCTAGTGCAAAATCAATATCTCTATGGTGATATCTACTTTATACATCTATGCACACAATCAAAATCCAATTTGGAATGAAAGGTTATGCAACTACACCAAATACCTAGCATAAGGCATAATATGTGTCTTTGCAATACCATGCAAACAAATCAAAATTATAAGGAGGTTGATCCTATGCACTTAGAGCCTTTTGATCTCTAGTCAAATGCTTAGGCCTAGAAAATGATATTTTGCCCCTATATAATGTTTCATACTTATATGACTTAAACTGTTTGGCTAGTTCATCATCATCAAGATTCCAATTCGCACACTTTTCAAGCATGAAAGGGACTTCAAATGTCTTCTTATTGATAATTGAAAATCTTCCTCCTACATGTGCTAATATATCCTTGTTACTTTCTCTATACCTCTTGGTTATGGCCTTCATTAGGTGAACATTGAGAAAAACATTTAGAACCATTGGCCCACCCAAATTCAAAACCCAAATGTTCTTGAATAGGATGTTTTCCTTCTTTTTGTTATAGAATCTTCTCCATAAATTAAATCTCCATGGTTCTATGATTGGGTCTCTATAACCTACATTGGATTCTATAAGGAAATACTCTAGTTGATTGTCAGACTTGGCTCATTTTTTAGTCTTAGAGGACCAAGAATTTGGGCTATTATCTCCTCGCTATATTTCCTCCTAAACTAGAAAGTAGAAGACTTGGCCATAATAAAATTTGTTGGCTATGATTTTTCACAAAACAAGTTAATATGCTATGGTTATAGGGATTATTTACAATTATACCCTAGAAGTATTATGATGGACTAAATTATGGTGATGGAGGTTGAGAATTGGCAATTAAGGTAATAGATTGTAGAAATTGAAATCTGAGCTTACAAATAGCACATATATACAAAACTTGACTCACTTGAAATGGAACCCTAATTTCAATAATTTTAATGTCAACAAGAAATGAAATTGACTTATAGTAGTAGAAGTACTTATAACTTCAAATGAGATTAATCAAGCTCAAATACATCTTATAACGATGTAATTTGATGTGTAAATGCCTAAACATATTCACTACACTAGCGCAAACTAGTTGTTATTGTTAAGATTTAAATGTTTGGGTATTTAACAATTATTGAGTTGTTATTGTTTGCAACTAATTAAATTAGAACATGTCTCTTTATTACCACAAGGATTGAATTTGATGGTTGATGAACCATCATTTTTTGGAGTGGAGATAATTAGAATGAGCACCTTTAGTTAGTTGTGCAATCGTGTGTGAATATCAACCATCAATCTTTCATTAAATGCTTAGAACTTAGATCCCAAATTGACTTGTCAACCATCACTACAATATATTTACCATTTTGAGCATATTTTCCTTACGTGCACAACTACATAATCAATCTGCACCGTCTATCATGTTAGAATTAATTGTGATTTATGTTCAAAGTATTGCTTCATGCATGCAATATCCATTGGCACACTACTTTGAACTGAGAAACATGGTATGCTTTTATTAGATCATCTCACATGAAGTGGCTTCCTTATGGGGTCACAAAAGTCAAAGAGGACCCAACTCATTCATTGAATCTCAATAAATTTTGATTTAATCTAGGCCATACATGTGTCATCACCATAAATGATGTGGGACTATAGAGTTAACATTTGTGAGGATGTTTTCATAGTCATATAGATATGCAAATATCTAGACTATTGTTGTGAGCAGATAGGAACAAGCATTAACTCATTTTTACATGTTGACCTCATATTGCAAACATAAATGAGCATGTAACTTTGAGTTAATTGAGCAACAACACATGAACATGGGTCATTGATCTTTCATAATTTGCATGTCTATTATGTTAATGTAAAAACATTAAAGGGTTGTGGGTGTCGATAAAGTTGATCGATAAGAGAAATTGTGTAGCAACACATAAATTAAGTTTGTCCCTATGTAGAGAGAGATGAGAGATTTAAACACAAAGACTCTAATCATGCCCTAACCAAAATAATAAGTCGACATGAAGGGGTTGGTCATTTTGAATGACTTAAAGGGATTTTATAGGTAATCATTAATAGGGAAACATGGTTGACAAATATACAAAGGTTTTTGCATATAAGGCTTAGTAGCTAGGAAAATCAACAAGGCTAACCAAGGGGGGTGGTCAACATGATGTTTTAAATGATATAATTGATTACTTGAGTGATCGGGAACAAGGTATTGACAGCCAATGAAGAAATAAAATAGAGATCAAATTTTTTAATGAATGAGCACATAGGGTTTAGAGTTTAAGGATTTAAAGATCCTAAACAAGGTTTTTAATTATAAATCCTTGAAAATTTTCATGATGCCAAGAGTGGAGGGCAAAAATGAGGACTCCCAACATGTTGGACTAGAAAATGGTTAGAAACTAAGATATGCACAATAGTGGTTTCAAAAATAAATTTTTCAAATTTCCTACCTGGCCCATTAGGAACCTATCCAACCATTCAAAAATATTTGTGAAACCCTTTAATTTGTACTTGTGTACATGTCATTTTTATGGGCAACATCTATTAGTTGTGCCTCATAGATAAAGGAATATAAATCCAACATAAATTTGTTGACTTTTTTCATGCCCCCATATTTTTCATTTAGATTCATGATGATGTTGAAATCATCACCAAGAAAATCCCAATGAATCCTCAAACATTTAATTTAATTGGAGATACATTCCTAAAGGATCCTCTTATCTTCTTTTTTTGTGGGACCATATATGTTAAGAAGGGTGAATTCCAAATCAATCTTAAAATTCTTAACAGGTCACATTATCTAATTTTGGTTATAATCCAATAATAATATGCTAATGTCATTTGATGCCCATAAAATATCAAAATAATTTGTTAAGCCCGTATTGTCCACAAAAAGCCTAGACCATAATCTACAATATTTTAGAAACTTTATGCCTTACTCATTATTGTTTTTGGTTTCTTAAATTAAAATAATATCTACCAACACTATCTCTAGTGAAACTTAACTAATCATTCCATGTAAGAATCTTCATTGTCTTATAAGGGAGGATTTGGCTCCCATTGATTTTTAAAAAAGTCTCTAATTTTATGTAGCCCCATTTTCAAGGCATCATTTTCCCTTCTATGTTTGTTGGATTTTGTACCCTTTGATTTATGTGACTTACCCAACAATTTGTCAATGGATTGGTTTATTGTTCTAGGATCCAATTTAGCTAATCATCTTCCTCAAAAAACTCTTGCTTTGAGTCATAATCAATATATTCACCATCTAAGTCAAAATTTTTATTTGTTTCTAAGCTTTCGATTGGTTTCTTTAAGGTTCCAAACATAATATCACAGGGATCAATAATTGTTCCTTGGTCAACCTTGGTTAATTTCTCTTAGGGTTCTACTTTGAAATCCTTTAGTGTTTAGATATTATGGTCCTTCTCGGTGGTATCAATTTTCAATGTGGCATTGGATTCATTTGGGCACTGATTGGTTGATTATTTCCTTTGTTTATTTTTATTTGCTTCAATTTTCGTATTATTCATTGGTGAACAAGAACCAAGAACCTATGGAGAGTCTCTAATTGTTGGGATAATTGCATTTGCCTACAATATATTAGGTTTTGAATACTTTTCCCCAAAATGTTCTACTTTTAGATTTCTAATTGCATTTTTTCTCATTACATGTCCTTCTCTAGAGAAATAGATCACATCTTCATTGACCTGTATTACTTATATTCATTGGTCAATTTCCACATTTAATGCAATCTCTTTGGGTATTTGGTGAACTATCAATTTGCATTCTAGCATATAAATACAAGTCTTCTTCTAAGATTCCTATATCCATGTCCATTAGGAATCTTAGAGAGTGGCCATTTTTTATAAGCACTCTTCTAACCAATATTACAAGGGTAAATTACATAAGTGAATCCAATTTGGTTTTTCATAGAGTGAAAAACAAAATAGGTTCAAATTAGGGTGTCATTTTGCATGTATAATTGGTAACTATCCATCAACCATAAGCTTCCTCAGAGACAAACACATCGATGAAAAATCCCTTCAATATAAACATAACAATGAGCTCCATTTTCTATTGTTCTTTTATCCAAACTTTAATTGTCTTTCTATCTAGTTTTGTCCTATGAACCAACGTATTATTGTAGCCTCGCCCAAAAGTTCAATATCCATGTAAGCCTATTCAAATAATTTAATTGGTTATATTTGGGAATTCACATCGAGATGGAGATAATTTGGAACCCGACTCTACTTTGACTAATTAACCCTTTCTTGATCTCACTCTACTTTTCTATGTTGTCATTTCTTGCTCGCCATTTTTTTTCTAATACAAATTGAATCTTATAGTAAGATAACATTATTATTATATTATCATATCATTATATTTTATTTTATATTTATTCTTATCATTGTCCTTGAGAAAAAAAATAGATTTTATAATTAATTGAATCAGAACACTTTTTCACCAAAAGAAGAAAAATATAGAAATATAGAAATATTCATACATGTGTATGCATATGCGTGTGTGTGTGTGTGTGTATGCGTGTGCGTGTGCATATGTGTATGTGTGTGCGTGTGCGTATGAGTATGCATGTGCGTGTGCATGTGCATATGTGTGTGCGTGTGCGTGTGCGTATGCATGTGTGTGTGCATATGCGTATGCGTGTGTGTATGCATATGTGTGTGTGTGTGCGTATGAGTATGCATGTGCGTGTGCGTGTCTGTATGCATGTGTGTGTGTGTGCATGTGCGTATGCGTATGTGTGTGTGTGTGTGTGTGTGTGTGCGTATGTGTATTTGTGTGCCTATGCGTGTGCGTGTGCATATGCGTATGCGTATGCGTATGCCTATGTGTATGTGTGTGCATGTGCGTGTGCATGTGTGTGTGTGCGTGTACGTATGCGTCTGTCTCTGTGTGTGCGTATGCATGTGCGTGTGCGTATGTGTATGCGTATGGGTATGCGTATGCGTATGCATATGCCTATGCCTATGCCTATGCCTATGTCTATGTCTATGTCTATGTCTATGTCTATGTGCCCACCCATAGTTTGATTTTTTCAGTTTTATATTGCCAAACTCTTTTAGGCCACTTTCATGTGTGTGTTGATTATTTTAGCTTTATTATTAGGTTTTGGATGTATGACATTACATGGTGATTTGATATTGGATAGTCATGAGATATCATATGTTTGTAGTTAGATGATGTTAGTTACTTTGATGATGAATATTTATATGTTTAATATGTCATTTATAATTATGATTTTACTTACCCCATACTTGGATTTGTATGGCTATCATGTATGTTTTACCTTTCTATTTGACGTGTTTGATGTGGATGCAGGACAGACTCATAGTTACTTGCTTGTGAGATCCACATGATGTCTCAATCCCTGCCATTACTTGTTAAATATATATATGGATGTACATGCTTGTCTTTTATGTAGGTTTGTAGGAACCAGGCATCGACTTCCTTGAATTGTCAGGATGAGTGTACCCTATCACAATGTCTCAATGGTAACAGAGGGGAGATAACATTTAGGTCTGAATCCCAACTTAAGCCATTTTATTGTCCTGAAATAATGGACAAGTTTTTGATTTATTTCCTCTCTGAATTCATCGAGGTGACATAAATTCATGAGCCTTTTTCCTTGAGCATGATTGTTGTTTTATTAGGTTCAGTTGGTTTTTCTATTCTTTGGCTGGTTGGTGTGCTTGTTGTGAAATGGTTAAGTGATTTATTGAGATTAATTGTGTGATTTAATAATTAAATCTTACTAAATATAAAAAGATTAAATGTGAGGGTATTTAATTAATACAGATGAATTAAATACATTTAATAATTAAAAGTCTAATTGTGAAATTTAAGGATTTAATTAATTATTAAATTCAAAATTTTAATTAAAGATAAAATTAATTAATTGATAATGAATTATCAATTGTATTAATGATAAAATATTAAAATAATATTTCTTTTAATTATAATTGGCATTTAATTAGTTGCACAATCAATTAAAATAAATTAAAAGAATAAAAGTGATTTTAATAGTTAAATAAATTGATATAAACGAGAAATACTAATTAGAATTAAGTAAAAGTGCATTAAGTTATTTAAATAGAAAATTTAATAATCATGCAAGAGGGAAATTGATAATAACAAGGTTTTGGAGGAGTTGAGTTGAGTTCTGAGATTGCATGGTTGAGTTCTAATTTTAGGTTTCTTTTCCTTTATTAGGAATTACTTGGTCATTATTCTTACACACAAGTTTCAAGCATTTGGTCTGGGTTTTGGGAGTAAAATAATTTTGTTAAAAGCTTAGAGTATTTTGGAATTTCTCAAATTGTTATTATTTCTAGATCGATCGATGTTATTAAGGTAGGGTTTGAATCCTATGTATTCTTTATTTTCAAAAAGATTGTTTGTGTTGTGTCTTCTATATGTAAGGATTTGATAATAGATGCATTCTTGTGTTTTTATTCATGGGTTTTGCTTAAGAAATTTTGGGTGTTCAATTTTGCATAATAAGGGTTAGGGTTTGAATCTTATCTTTTGGACTCATTGGAAATCCTAGTATTGTTTTTATATATATCTTGCCTGTGTGTGTGTGTGTGTGTGTGTGTGTGTGTGTGTGTGTGTGTGTATTTTATATATATTTGTACATACATATATGTATATGTGTGTGTGTGTGTGTGTGTGTGTGTGTGTCTATATATATATATATATATATATATATATATATATATATATATATATATATATATATATATATATATATATATATATATACACACATGTTAGAAATTTTTTGTTGTAAGAAAATTATTTTAAAATAGTTATTAAAAAAAGTGTTGTATGTGATTAGGGGTGGGTGGGATCCACCCAACCCCCACAGAAGCAGTGCTACGACCTGTCAATGGCCTTGGGGATGTCGCAGGCAGGGGTAGGCTATGTGCCTCCCTCAATAAAGTTTTTTTTATATTAAAAATTTTAAATTAATAAAAATAATAATTATAATATATATATAATTAAATAAATAAAATGATCAATTTTATTTTATAAGAAAAAATGTTATTAATAAAATAATAATATTTGATTTGGTTGATATTAGATTTAGTTTTAATTAAGATTTTTAAATCTTCTTTTTTTTGGTAAAAGGTCATAGCCAGGAATTTTATTAATCATATAACAAAGATACAAACCCCACTCAGTGCAAGTGCTGGTAGGAAAGAATGGGGTTGAGAAAACCTCCAGCCGTGCCTGGGACCATAGTCCAGAATCTGATACATGATATTTTAAGAGGGCGTTCCCTCATAGTACAAATTCATTACATATATCAAGGTTAAAACATTTTACAAAAAATTGCAACATCGTTCTCGGTTAAAATAAGTTGCTTTGTTGTTGCTAGTACATTGGTCTAAAGGTGGAAGCCTCCTTTCTTATTCACGTAATTTTGCTTTGTTCGGGGCTTAAACTATGAAAGCCAATCTTGATTACATTTTGAAGAAAGATTTTTGAATCTTGTAATTATATTGTTTTAAGTAATTATTAATTTTAGAATCAAATTATTTTAAATGACATTTTAAAATGATTTTCTTATTTAATAGAATTTATTTTGGAGATGTAATTATAGTAGTGTTAGTGATTATTTTAATAAATTAATTTTTGTAATGGTGTTTTACAAATTAGTTTATTATTATTAAATTCTTATGAATATTTTTCCTTTTTGTAATTATGGGTTAAGAGGGAATATTTTTACGTCATCCTTTTTAGGATTGTTACCAGAGGTGGGCTTAGGAAAATTGTGTTATGTTTGTTTGTCTTGCATACTTGTATGTCATTCAATTTTGTTATAACCCAACCTTATGGAAGCTCTTGATTATGTTATGATGTATATGTGATGGAAGTGGGTTATGTGTGTTCCTATGACATTTTAGAGCCAGACCTTGACTTTTATGATACACGATTATCTATGAGACATTTTTGAGACTTATGAGCTTAGGGTAGGTTATTTAGGTGTTAAAGGGGAAGTGGCTTGCTTTGGAGGCATCAGAGCCCATAAGTGGCTACTTGGGTATCCTTAGTAAGTTACTTAATAAGTGATAATATAATACATTAAATAGGGTTTTAAAATGAATTAATAAGATAATGGATTCCTCGCCCATGCCTTAAGTGCTAGTATAGGCTAAGGATGGGAGTGGGAGAAAATGTTTTCCCGTCTAGTAGTGACATTGAGTTCTGGCATGATCAATTGTCCTTTTCCACATGAGAGGATTTCAGGTTTTGCATATGTTCACACTTGGGAGTCAGAGTCTAGTGAGATTGTTCCAAGGGATTCACATATGTGATGACACTTCCCTTATTCCATCTTAGGCTTATTGTAGATGTTGGTTGCCTCTGGATTAGTATGTGTACCTTTATGTTTTGAGTTTTACCTTTGAGATAATAAAAAACTTTCAGGATCTCTTTCTTATAAGTACTACCTGGCGATTGGTTTTGGTATTGTTATTCAAGTGGGGTATGATGTTATCTCCTCAAGACAATGGGAGCGGAACTACAAGTTTCCATGAGGTCATGAGGTAGTGATTCTCTTACCATTTGAGACTTTGATGTTCTTGTACCAGTGTTGGATGATCCTTGTTGCGATTGCTCCTTATTCTTTCATCCTTGGAGATTGGTTCATATTCTTCCTTTTTATTGTATTTTCACTTTGTACTTAGATTATATTTACATACGCTGCAACTTGTGCATTGGATTTGGGTTATCATGTATACCTTATGGTTTAGATGTATTTATTTATTCTTTATGAGATGATGTACTTTAGTTTCATTATGTGGAAGATTTTTATGGTTATTGTACTTAATAGATTAAATTATATTTATGTGTTTCTAGATCAAGGAACCCTTGATATTTGTAATATGTAAATAAGTTTGTGTATAAGAGTGTGTGTTGACTTTACGTCATTACTTCCACTTTGTTATTCATTATTGTTTGTAAACTCTTTAAAAAAAAAAATCTATAAACTTAGTAACATGTTTTACGTTAATTTCTCATGGGTTCCCTGGCAGGTCATTATAATGTGTATGTGTATGTGTATATGTATGCATATGCGTATGCGTATGTGTATGTGTATGTGTATGTGTATGTGTATGTGTATGTGTATGTGTATGTGTATGTGTATGTGTATGTGTATGCCTATGCCTATGCATACATGTATGTATCTATGCACACACACACACATGCGCGTGCGCTAATCTTGTAATGAAAATAATATAAAATTAAAAAGATAATAGTAAAATATTTTTTTATTTCTCATGCATTTAAGTGTCACAAACACATCAAATTAAATGCTTCTAGTTTTTATTGAAATGCATTTTTGTATCCATATGTGAGTGCAGTACACCTTTGGTGTAATGATACATGGTGTGTTAGCTCTTACGAGTCTCACCTTAAATAACTTTGTAATAATTTGGTACTTCCCATTAGAAATAGTATGTGGGTGTAATACACCTTCTACGTGATGATACATGGTGCACTAGCTCTAATGAGTCTTACCTTAGATAGCTTTGCAATAGTTTAGTACTTCCCACTAGACATCTTTATTACAATTTAGAAAGAATATCACAATTTTTTTTCACATGATCATTAGAGCATTGCCTACATAATGAAACACCAATCATACAAACTACATAAATATATTATAAAGGAAATAATATTTATATGAATTATACCCCCAAACTTTTTCTACACAAGTGACACCTAGGAGAGGAGTGAAGTAAAAATTTTGAATGGAAAATTTTAAAATTAAAAAAAAATATTACCAAAAAGTGCACAATGACTAAGATCCAACAATCACACTAAGATGAAGTTATGCAACAACATAAGGAAGAAGTGAAATGGCAGGAATTGAATGACAAACAAATATCTTGTGAGAAAATGAGATGCCAAATACTTTAGTGTAATATTCAATTCACTAGTGTTGAAACTAGATTTTCTTCCATTGAAATCAATAGTTGAATATGGAATGCAATGCATTGATGTTATTTATAGAAATCTATTTGCCAATTGTTTGAAAATATCCACTATAATAATGATTGATATATAAACTTGGTTGTTTCCATATTTTTGGAAGGACACGTTTATCCATATCATTCTTATGATTTTTTGATATAATATTGTTTTTCAATATTGATAAAATAATATAACATAGTTTTTTTAAAAAAAATTGGTGAAAGTGTGTCCATTTTATTAAGATTTGGTTTTATACCTAGCCTGAACCATATGGGCCCAGAAATGGGGAGTCACTTCCCCAAAGAAACAAAATACCTCTATAATAAAACCCATTAACATGTTTTGACAATTCAACACTACACTTTTTAATCTCCTTTTCTAGGAGAGTGTAAATGCATATTGAAAGTTCCCATGTTTTTTAGTCTCGTATCTCTACCTTGTCTCTACCTTCCATCCTTCCTCTTATTCTTCTACATTTTGAATATCCTCAATTTTCATTACGAAAAATCCTTTCTCCCTTCTCTAAACTATATGTAAGATCTTGCCTACCTACTTTTCCATCTCGGTGATACATTTGGTATTAACGCTATCTTGTTTTATATTCAAAACCCTTCTCAAGATCTTTGGATTTTTCTAATTAGCTCCAATACAAATTTTTTCTTCCTTAGTACCTCTAGGATTCTATCTTAGCACTCATCTTCTTTATCCACCAAATAATAAAGGGGAGAGATCACTTTCCACCAAGGAACCATTTTGTTTGATTTATGCTTGACACAATGAGCGACCATATGTCTTTTTTGGAAGCATCTTCAATATCTAAAATGGATTTCTTCATAATCCAAATGTTGCAACCAAAAACCATTTGCAATTTTAGAGAAACGTCCTCTAGGAGATCTTTTGTCATGTCCATCTCCACTAATATACAAGAATATGTAGTATACAAATAATTTAATGAAACCTCATATTCCACCAAATATCTACCCAACAAATTTCCTACAACCTCAAAGAAAGATTCAATTTAATATTGCAAAGGAAGATTTTGAAGTCTTACCTAGATTGGAATCTTGTCAAAGAATTAAATGATAGGGTTGAAATTTGAGTGCTATGATTTTAGCATTAGCAAGTACTCCTTCCATCTCTACTACTAGTCACAAAGAATATTGTTCCTATCATTCTCATTATCAAATGAAAAACCCTTGTGTGCCAGGATAAATTGGAACATTTTATTTCAGAATGGGGCCCTAGATTTTTGTAATCCACTTATGCAATTCACTGAGGCTTGGCCAAAACTCTTTGAACCTCCTAATCAAGCCTAGCTCTACAAAATAGTGCTCATTTTGGCCAATTCATTTTTCACCTCCTCATTTAAAAAATTTGTTATATATTTGGAGATATTTTGCATAGGTCAATTTGATGTATACAAAATAACATCCTTAGATTCATAGCTAGTACTACACTCTTCTTCTATACAAAACCATCACCCCATCATCTTCCCCACCTACCCTATTGAATCTTTTTACTTGCACCAATTATTACAAGCTCTTTCTACCCATGCATAACTTTATCTTTCTTTATTAGTAAGCATGTTACTACTTGCATGTCACCCATTTGTCTTTGCCTTTTGTTGTTAAGTCTACCCAATTTGTTTGCCTAATCTCCATCTTTCCAACCCTTTCCTTCTAACCATATCGTAATACACTCTCTCTCCTTCTTTGAGCATTGCTCCCATATGGCACCCAAACATTTAGTTTACTCCACTATTGAGTACTATCAGATCTCCTCAACCCTTACATGAAAACCCTAGATGTAGGAGGAAACAACAACTTCAACATAACAAAGCTTCTTAATAACAATAAAATATTTACAATTTAAAAAATAAATTAAATCAATAAATGACTAAAATAATTTCTATATAAAAAGTAGACGATATTTTCATGCATGTCATTCTTATGATTCTTAATATAGCATAGTATTTTTAATATTGATAAAACATAATATAACATAATTTTAATATTGATAAAATATTTACAATTTAAAAATTTTAAAAAATAAAATTTAAAAAAAATAGATGTCTAATAACCTAAAATAAGAGTGAACATTAAAATTTTGAAGATAGAAAGGTGAGCAAGATGAACACACATGTATGGTAATGTTTTATGCACACTAGGCCCAAGATGCCCTAGCTACATTTTGCCCATGTGTTGCAATGTGTGGTTGTAGGTTAAATTATGATGGGGTTTTATAAGGGGTGGTTGTTGGTGCTTGAAGATTAGGGTGTACTAAGGGGGAGCTTGAAGGCATTTATTGGTAGTCTGGGGTGTGGTTAGGGTTTTTTGGAGGGGCTTGGGAATTAGATCAATGGATGTGAGTGCCTTGGTTTTGTAGAGTGTGGGGTATATCAAATTTTGTGCGGATTATATGGTTCTTTTGTTTTATTGTAGATTGGTGGCTTTGAGATTAAGGATTTAGTTTTGTTTGAACCTCTATTTGGGTGGGGTTTTGTTTGTTTGTTTTAGGCTTGACCTTGCATGGATAAGCAAGGATGCCTTTTTGGAGGAGTGATCAAGCATTTTAGGGATGTAGTGATTGGAAGTATTCCATATCTAATCATGCATGAGAATCCCATATTTGATGTGTATGGTACTAGCTTAGGAGAATTTCTACTCAATATGAGGGGTTTAAGCTCACAAAGGTAAATGGATGCCTTACAAGGAGTGAGAATAGACTCATTCTTATGATTAAGCTTGATTTCATGGAGGAAGATATTAATTATATGTCTAACCATGACTTGATTTGAAACTTTATTCGGGTGTATTTTTCCTTCTTAGAGTCATGGGCTCAACGCACATTGAATCTAGATAGGGAAATAGAAGTGTTGTTGGCGGCCAATGGTTATTTTTGGTGATTTTTTTTTGTGTTGGATAAAAACAAGGCATATGAAGGGGACCCTATTTCTAAAATTAAGTCACTCTTTTTTATCAAGCATTGGCACATTTGGTTCAATCCTATATAAAAGCTTCCTTTAAGGGTTCCTATATGGTTGAGTATTTTGTAGTTTTCATTGGAATTTTCGAGAGAGGACATCTTCAATTTAGTTACAATACAACTTGGAAAGCTAGTTGGCCCTTCACAATAGACTATAGAAAATAAGTTAATTACCTATTCTCATGTTTGTGTTTAAATTGATTTGAGTAAGCCTTTACTTTATTATGTAGGAATTAAGTTAGGAAAAATCTCATGGATTCAACAACTTGATTATGAAATTTTACCTTTTTATTGTTGAAATTTTCATGAATATGGACATTTGCAAAAGATGTAACCTGAATCTTAACTTGTAGGGAGTTTTAAAATTGGGCTGGCTAGTTCACCCACCAAATAAGATAAAGGTAAATCTCCTATGAAAGAGGATAAGGAGTGATTCATTCCAATTAGAACCTATAATAAGGGATGAGGCCTAAAGAAAACCCTCAAGTACAGGTAGGTAGATGAGGTGTTTAATAGGTTTGATGCTCTAGATGATTTATATAAATTTGATGGAGCTATTGCAAATATGCTTATTGGATAAGATATTTTGGAGGAAGGTGAACTTTTTGTCAAATAAAAAAATGCTAATAAAATTGAACCGTAGGAGGAAAGAATAGGGTACAAAAGGAAACAAATACACCCATGGGGACTTTGGGTGAGATGGGAACAAGTGGATGTAAAGACATGAAAGATAGTATAGATCTTACCTACATTGTGGTACTTGTGGAGAAGGATTTTTGAGAGGGTACAAAAGATAAGGGTACTCCCCTTCTATTAGTAATTCAGAAAAAGACCCTCAAAAAGGGTGGGTTAGAGAAATCACTTAAGGTGGGAAGGAAGAAAGATCATAAAAGGTGAAGCTTTCTAGCTTCATGGAGATCAATGACTCCCACTTTTCTCAATCTTAGAAATGATTTTCCTCTCATGGAATGTAAGGGGGTTGGTAACATCCCTAGAAAAAAGGCTATTCAAGAGTTTATTTCTTCTTATTCTCTTGATATTATTTTTATTCAAGAAACTAAGTTATCTATTGATGTTATGTTAAATAAAGCTTCAAAAATTTGAGTGTGATGTTGTTGACAATGCATTGGGGATCAAGGAAATTCAGGGGGTATGGATTTCTTGTGGGAATTGCATAAGCTTGTTCTAATTTGGTGGTTCTCTAGTAGATCTTCTATCTCTTTGATAGCTACAAGTTGTGAAACTAGACATAAGCTTCTTTTTACTAATGTTTACTGTCCAATTGATCTAGTTGGAAAAACCTTGCTTTGGTTGCATAGAAGATATATTCATTCCTCTTCTCCTTTATTTCCTTAAATTTTGGTAGAGGAGTTTTATTCTATCTTAAGTCTGGATGAGAAGAGGGGAGATAATATCATGATTGATCCTTCACTAGGTCTTATGAGGGACAATATTGAATTCCTAAGGGTAGCAGGTGTTAAATCCTCTAATGGAGTTTTTACTTGGAACAATAGAAGATGTGGTGAGGAGGTGATAGTTGAGAGATTATAAATATTTTTGGTTTCTCGCTATTGGTTGGGGGATAATTGGGTGTCCACTTTGAAGATATTAGACTAGAGAGGATTTGACCATTAGACAATTAAGTTTTCTTCTTTAAATTTTTGAGCTTCTAAAAACCCTTCCTTTAAATTCCAGCTTATGTGACTTCATGATCCTTCCCTCCATGATCTTATGCTAGATTAGTGGAGAGAGGGAAACCTAATTTTGGCACTAACTGTGTTTTCTTTTGTCAAACAACTGCAATACATTAAGTATAAGTTTAAGAGATGGAATATGATGTGTTTTGGTAATATCTTCATAGACAAAAGGGAGGCTTAGTCTCAGGTTGATGCTATAACTTGCAAAATTATTGATCAAGGTTCATCTAAGGATTTTTACAAAGATGAGTCTATTGTGGTGAAATAGTTGGAGGAATAGGAGCTCCAAGAAGATATTTATTAGAAGCATAAATCAAGGTTGACTGGCTTTAGGAGGGTGATAGCAACTCAAAGTTTTTTCACATCAAAATTAAGGATACAAGACATGGGAGTTCAATTACTTCCCTTCTATATGTATAGTGGGTTCTTTTATCTTCATACAAGGAGATAAATCAAGAAGCCACTAGTTTCTTTATAGAATTATTTATTGAGGAATTTGTGCGTACCAATGTAGAGGAAGAGCTAGTGTTATACAATATTCCAACCATTTCTAGCAATGAAATGAATGAATATCTTCTTAGAATAATCTCTTTTCCTAAGATTGAAAGAGTGGTGTTTGACATGAAGAAGGATAAAGCTCCTGGCTTAGATGGGTTCCCAGTAAAATTTCATCGAGAATTTTGGGAAATAATTAAGTTGGATCTCTTCGAAGTGGTGTAATATTATTATAGAGATAAATAGATACTCAAGGCTTCAAATGCTACATTCCTTTCTCTCACACCTAAAAATGAAGGATATAATTCCCTTAATTATTTTTGTCCTCTAGCCTCATGTAACATGGATAATAAAATAATCACCAAGTTGATTATTGAAAGACTTAAGTCGTGATTGAATAAAGATATCTCTAAATAGAAATGTGGTTTTGTAGTTGGAAGAGAAATTTTGGATAGGATCATTATAGCTTCAGAAGCTATTTTTCCTACGGCGGTCTCTAAGGAGAAGGCTATGTTCATTAAATTGGATATGACCAAGGCCCGGGACAAAGTCAAATGGAATTTTTATATAAAGTGCTTACTTTTCATTCTAATGGTAGAAGGCCTAGGTATATTCATCAAGTATCATATTAGGAAAATCTTGATTTAGGCTTGGAATTGGGGTCACAATCTTCATCCTTATACTCACCTCCAATTTTTGGATGGTACTACCTTGTTTGGTGTTGTTTGAATCAATGAGGTAGTTAATTTTAAAAATGCTCTAGATATTTTTTTGAAAGCATTAAGGCAAAAGATTAATGAAGAGAAGTCTTTCATTTTATTCTTTAATACCCTTTCCCTTATTCGAGCTAGGATTGCTAGGATTTTGAGGTTTCATATTGGTTCTCTTCCTTTTTCTATCTTGAGGTCCCATTTTCAACTTGTCATTTTCCTTGGGAGTTTTGGCAGAATGTTTTGGATAAACTTCATTGAAATTTTATGTTGGAATAATATGCAAATATATGCTTAAGAGATGTGTTGTCACATATTTGAGAGGTGTGTTGTCATTGATGTTAACATATTACTCTATTTGTGACAGTGTTGCAGTGAAGTTCAGTGAGCTTATTTGTTCAGTAAATTGAATATCAGAGTTTGTGGATCTATACATTTATTTGTGGATTGTTTGTGGTTGATTCAATTCAACTTGTAGTGGTCTACATGAAGATTTGAGTGAGTTATGGGTATCTATGTTGTGACTATTTTTTTAGTTGTTCATAGGTGATAGAGTGATAGTATTTTGATTTCCATTGCTCTACATTATAGGGTGACCCCACAATAGTGGGTTACACTTTTTTAGACATGCTAATTTTTGCTGAAATAACACATTTTTAATAAGATATGATGATTTAAGCCTTGAGAGGTTCCATTTGAAGGATTTAATTACAAATGGTTAGCTCAAAGCCTCTTAGATAAGAAAAACATTGATATAACCTCTATACTCCTCATTCATACCTAAAATGGAGTCTCCTCCGCACCTATCAAAATGTTGATAAAAAATCACTTCAAATTTATATTTTGTTAGATCAAATGAATCCATTTGAGAAACCTATCTATTTAGTAAGATACTACTAAGAAAAATCTTTCCAATGATTATAATGTTAATATATATTAAGTTTATTATGACTTTGTATTTTTAGTTTTACTAAACATAGATATTTCACTGTATGTCTCCCTCTATGTTTGATGCTTATGGAAAAATAGTAAATGAGAGAAAAAAAATTCAAAAAAATATCTATGCCCTAGGTATTGAAGTTCTCTTTCTATTAAAAAAAATAAAAATGAAAATGGACAAATACACGACAAGTTATAAGCTATGTAGTCAAGGTATGTCAAAATTACGGTTAAGTCAACTTCAAATGTTAATAAAATATGCAATAATAGTGATAATGTCATCAAAAAAATTGCATACCCTCTGTATGCATGTTACAAAACTAAATTCTAAAGAAGAACATTGATATCTATTTTAGAAAAAAAAAGTATGCTCTATGAAAACCAAGTAACTCTTTGAAAATGACGTTTTCTGCAACATACTAGTTTTCATGGGAGAAAGAAAAAATCATTCAAATAAATTCAAAAATAAAAATAAAAAATAAATTTAGAATCTAGACACAAAATCCTAAGAGACTTTGATGTACTTCATCATCTTATTTCAAATGGTTTAATGACAATATGCATCTGAATCTAAAAGTTTTTTTCAAAATGTAGAGTTTAGTGTCCATTCAGGCAAAAAAGTGTAACCCACTATTGTGGGTTCACCCTTTAATATCTTGTTTTGTAGATCTAGTAGCATGTTTGGGACATTGATGTGTGTCCTCAATTCAAGTGGTTTTTGATTTGGAGGCCTGCAAGCTATTTTTCAAGGTTGACAGTTGTTCATGTTGGTATTCATGAGTGATGGTATAATGTTGCTGATGATTCTAGAATTTGTGTTGACAGAGATGTTGCTATGGTAATTCATGATGCTTGTGGATTTTTCTAGATTGTGTACTTCTTATGTTGTTGGTCTATATTAGTTTGTGTACTCACAATTGGTGATTTATGTTGGCAAGTTTGTGGTCTTCATGTTCTTGGTTGACCTGATGATTGTAGCGTGTTATAGATGTTTGAGGCATAATTATTGGAGGCATTTCATGTTTGAGGATGAAAATTTTGGTTTGTGCTATGTCTTAGCCAACATTTCTTGGTCCACATTTAATATTATAATTGAGAGAGATTATATTTTGTAATTAGGTGGCGAGTGTTTAGCCAACCTTGTTGATCTTTTCAAGGTTGATGACTTGTATAAATTAATGTAATGATCTTGTAATCGAGGTGTGTGCACACATGAGAGATGTGAATGTGTTGAAGGTATACATCTTTTGAAGGCAGTAATAAAGTGTGGAAAGGAAAGTTGTATTTGTGCTTTAATGGAACCGATCGAGGCATGATGAAGGTGCTACTATCTAGTTCATGATCTATGGATGTAATTGTAATTTTTTGTAAGGAAGTGATCCTCCCTGGGTAGTAAGCCTTTCTTTTTTGAGTAGTGATCTCTAGGAAATGTGCCTAGATGCATGCACATTACCATTGTAATACTCTTAACAGGTTATAATACCCTTAACAAAGTATACGTATCTTGTGGGTTCATCCCCAGTGTGGTTTTTCCCTTAACCAGATTTCCACACAAAAATATTAGTGTTATGTGTTCTTGATGTGTTGTGGATGTGTGCTTGCATGTTTAATTATCAAATCTGAGATTAAGGTTTAAGTTTTTGCAAGTTTGTGTGACAACTGATACACCCCCCACCCCTCTCAGTTGTCTATTGCCTTATTTCCTTTAGGTTAGTCACTAGACTAATAAATGGTTTTCAATTGTGGATAGAATGACACTTCTAAAGGTTGTGGTTTAGGATCTTCCTATCTACAAATATTTTTTACAGTCAACTTCTGCAATCTTTATAAAGGAATTTGATGCCCTTTTTAAGAAATTCTTGTGGATAGATAATTTACTTTCTTCAAAATGGAGTTTGGTTAAATGGGATTATTTTTGTAGACCAATGTAGGATGGTGGTATTGGATTGCATTAAGAAAGATTGAATGGTAATGTTTCAGCTTCTAATATTTTTTGGAGATGGTTCATCAATCAAGATTAAGGATGGGCTTGAGTTCTCAATGCTAAGTACCTAGGGGGAGTGGATGAAAATGATGTCCTTTGGTGTAATTTGGTAGGAATGATTCCATGATCTAGTATACTCTTAAGTGAGGAGATCAACTAGTAAAGAAGGACCTTTTTTCAATTTGAAATAAAGGTGTTGAAGCTCTAGTTTAGTATGATTCTTGGGATGGATTCCCTCATATTATTTCTCAATTTCCTCATTTGTAGGCTCTTTAAAATAGTTTTCTAGTTGTTGGGTGGAGTAGAGTTGAGGATTTTAAAGTTACTATCAACTTGGGGAAAGGAAAAGCAACTAGATGGAAGGAACCACATGAGTGGCCTAGAGGATCAACAGAGGCTAGAGAGGATCTTTCTAGGATATTAGCAGGAAGAATGTGCAAATCCCTAGATGGAACACATATCCTTTCTTGGGGCATTAATCCAAAGGGAAATTTCCAATTTCCTTAGGATACTTCAAGTTTGATGGAGTGGCTTTTGGGAAGGTGAATGTTCTTTGGAATGGATTGGCTTGGCCCAAGCCTATTTTTTTCTTATGGTTAGTTGCTCAAAATAGATGCCTCACTTGAGAGAATCTTTGAAAGAGAGGAATTCAAGGGCCTCTTTTTGCATTCTGCATCTTAAAAATAAGGAGAGTACATCCCATCTTTTCTTTTGATGCCCTTTTAAAAGAGAGATGTGGCATATATGGTGGGAAGCTTGGAGGCATGCTTGTGTTCATACCAATTCTTTTGTGGAATTATGAAATAGTCTTAGTAGACCACTTGTTAAGATCCCCTTTCTATATGGTCCCTAGGATATCTTTATTATTTAGGAATTATGGTTAGAAAGAAATCAAAAGATATTTCAAGATAAAAAATTGTTGGTGAAACATGTGTGCTACATGTTATTCCCATGGTCTAGGAAACCTTGATGGCTAAATTTAATCTCTTTATGGATGTGGATATGAGGATTTGTATATTGTCCAAAACTTAAATATCTTTGGCAGAAGTTATCAAGAGGCTTTTTATAGCGAAAGATAGGCTAAGTGCCAACATGCTAAAAATAAGGCTCAACAAGATGGTAAGTGGTCTCCTCTGCCTCAGGGGGTTCTTAAGATCAATATTGATGGGTATCTTAAAGGAAATTTTGAATGTATGGAAATCAAATGAGTAGGTACGGATGATTATGAAAATGTGATATTCTTCTTCTCTATGTATAAGGGGCAACAAACTAACAACTATATGGAGGCCCTCATTATTCTATTAGCATTGGAAAGAGGATGTACTCTTGACTAGAGCAAGATTATTTGTGAGTTTGACTCCCAAGTTGTAGGGATATGTTGAATAACCAAAAGATGGAGATGGAGTGGCATATGACATTGGTTGGAAGAGAATCTTAGTTTGAGGGGATCCTTAGAGTTGGTCTCCTTTGTTATGTCCACTAGGAGTGGAATATGGCTATAGACTATTTAGCTAAGTGGGCTCAAGATAGATGGATGGTTGGAATATCAGAGATTGGGATCATTTTCCCCTGGAGTATGTCGAAGAGTTTGAGAAGTTACTATGGAAGATATGGTGGTTTAGTTGTGACCTGTTAGGGGACACTTTGATGTTGTTGTTTTAGGTTTTGTTATTTTTCTAGGCTTGTTGGCCCTTGGTTGTACTTTGTTATTTATGATTCAACAAATTTTTACCTTATTTAAAAAAAAAAAGATAACTAAAATTATTTATATAAAAAATAAAGAATATCTCCATCCATATAATTCTTGTACATTTTTTAAAATATCATACTTTTTAATATTGATAAAATATTTCTAATTTTAAAAAAATAAAAGTTAATTTAAAATAAGTAGATGACTAAAATATTTAATATTTTAAAAGCAGACAGATGCCAATTTAAATCACATGTAATTTTTATTGACAAACATTCTTCAATTCGTTATTTGAGTATAATATGCATTCAACATAATAACAATTGTATTTTATATTATAAAAAATATATTTAAAAAATAAATAATAAAATAATTTATTTAATTATAGAAGAAAATGTTAGCTAATTAAATAATTTAAATAATTTAGCCGATAGGCTATTGGTGGGAACTTTGCTCCAGAGAAAAAATAAAATTACCCAAAAATTGTCAGCCCTTCCCATTTTTTCTTTACACGTATACAAATTTATGGTTGTTTTTTCAATCTAACAAATCTCCAACAAAACTCTTTTTCCCTCTATTTTTGCTCATCCATGTTTGCTAATCTTGAATACTTTTGCATGTTTTTTCTATTTTTACTCTTAAAAAGGTCTTTGTTTGTATGATTTTTTAGTTTCATTATTCATTGAGATTTTATTTCCATAATCATTTTGAGATGTTTGCAAAAATTTACGATTGATAAGAATTCTTAGGATTGATAAGAATTCTAAAGTTTTTTATTAATTTGGATGTAATTGAGTTTTTTTGTTTATTTCTCTTTTCAATTGTATGATGAAAACAAAACATGTGACTTCTAGTTATTTAATTATAAGAAAATAATTAAAAATAAAAATAATATTTATTTAATTAATGGGGAGAAGGGAAATCACATTAAATAATTAAATAATAACTATCATGAACAAATAAATTAAATAAATAATAAAAAATATTTAATTTAATTTTATTAGAAAATATAAGTAAATAAAATATCTTTTGGGGATAAGAAATTTTGGATAGTAAGAAGGATGATAAGTATAGTAATTTGATTGGTGATGGTGTTACTTTCTCTAGTGGATGTTTTATCTCTAATCATTTCACAAAAAATGAGGTAGGAATGGTGGCAATGTACAATTGAAAGCTTTAAGTTCAAATAATAATATTGTAGGCAAAAAGAGGAAGTCAACTTTTATTAGTGTGGTGCACCATGTTTTATTTTTTATCATTACGTTTGTTAATAAATTAATTTTGAGACATTTTTTCCTTTTATGGGTTTAAAGTTTTATTTATTTATTTAAGGTGTTTGTCACCTACTTTTTTATTTATAGCTATTAAGAGGATGAAAATGAAATACTTTTCAATTTAAGAAGTAAAAAATAATCTTAGTATTGGTAAAATTTTATGGAAAGCTTCTAGTTTGAAATTGTAACTTAAATCATTTAATGTTTTTAATTTTCTTAAATTTATCATATTTTTTACTTAAATAAATAATTGTTCATTAGTACTAATTAAAACAATGCTTAAGTTAATCTACTTTTAGATGAAATTGTTATTTTTTACTAGTTGATAGGTTCTTTTAAGGGATAGACCCTCCATCGACAAAGTGTCTCACACTAAATTTAGGTGGTTAGAATTGTGGTTGGCATTGCCAATAAAGATAACACAAGGAAATTTATGGGGAAGTTTTCCTTGATTCATCTCGCTTCTCCTCTCTATCTATCTCCTCTGGCAAAGTCAAATAAGAACATGGATTTGATTTGTCTATTGAATCTTTTTGGTCAGTTTCCATCACACCAAGTTTCACCCCAAATCCTCCACTTTGGTCATCGCATCTCTGTGACGGGCACTTTGATATAACTACATCTAGGTATCTTATTGGGTTCACTCTTTCATTAATCTCATTACCATTTGAACCTCACATAATTGATTTGAGTTCAACCTGTATTTCATATTTGTGGTTATCTACAATCTAAGTGAGAGCATGGAGCCTTTCATCTAAACTAAAATAGGAGAATGATACAGGTTGTCTGAATTGCATCCTAATCATCAATCCATCTCTTGATTTAACCTATATATTGTAGATGAGGTGTAGAAGTGATTATTTCTCTTGGGTGCAGATTTTTAGTTAGCATTTATATCATCTCCAACCACCACATTAGGAATAGTACATAAATGTTTAAGGTAGGGTGCCCCTTTTTTCTATAGTTGCTGAGGTTGTTTCTTTCATTGGGTGGAGTGGTTGAGAGCGGGCAACACCATACTTCCAAGTAAGCAATCTCAATAGCCAAGCCATCAAAACAAGAAATCTCACCTTTTCTTGATAGATTCTACCACCTTACCTCCCTCAAGTAAGTGTATTCTTGAAGTTCTTGATATATTTTTGTAAGAATTTGATATCTCTCTGATACCATGTAAGAATTTGCCTAAGGCAAAGAATGAAAATGCCAAGATATAGAAGCTCAATTGATATCACAAGAGAGACAAATATGACATGATCAATTAAATGATTCAATAATGATCAATAATGAAATAGATACAAAATGAAATTAAGTACAAGCTAGATGTGCCTAAATATATAAGCAATGCATGATAACTAGGAGAGATGCAAATGATAACCTATCAACTAGACAAGGTGTAATAACATGTCCACCAAAGGTGGATCATCCTCCATTGTACAACAAAGTATGTGCAACAATGCGAGGATGATAATGTGATAAGAATACTAAAGGTGGAACTCACACATAAAGAGGTATGAGATGACAACTATCACCACCTAAAGTGGAATTTCTCCTACACCATGCGCTAAAATGAAATGCAAGCTCCTAGATGTCTCAATGACAACTAATATGGAAATGCATTATCTTAAGTAAACTTAAGTTAAGTATAATTAGTGAATACTTAATTACACCAACACCCCCCTTAAGTACAACTTAGGGGAATGCACTTAAGCTCACAAGCCTAAATGACAATGCCAGATAGGTCCCGACTACAAGGACATGTTAGGTACTCATGCACAATATGCAAGTGCAAGAGATATGCAATCTTGATGAAGGGTGCTCCCCTTAATACCACAAACACATAACAGAAATAGAGACACAACAACAATTGGCAAGAACAAAAAATGGGCTTCTTATTATCTCCACAAGTATGGAATTACAAATTTTAGAATTACAATATGCAAAGCCACATGGGCATTTTCCTTATAATATTATGTAAGACGGAGCTTTGAATCACTACCCATAGCTGCCCTAGAAAACACTATGGGCCTTCCTTGTATAGGCAATTTTCCACCACCCAATAAGGTTCCATAAATTTAGCCCTTAAGGCTGACTACCTCAGGAATTATTTCATTTTTCATAATTATTACATTAGGGTCGGCTCAAAATAATTACAAATTATATTTTTAGATAGCCCAACTTCTGCAGGCCATAACTTTTTAACCATAGCTCCATTTTTCTATTATAACCACTTTTCAAAAATGGTAGGACCTAATCTATAATGCCTGACTTGCGCAAGCTCTAGTTAGCCAGGGTTCATCACAATATGGAGCCTCTAAGGCCTTCAAAATTGAGCTCAAATATTTTCTACCCAAAAACCTCAATAACTTCACCAATACATATGATGTGAAAATGAAACTCAACTGGCAGATTGATATGACTAAGATGAACCCCCACTTGTGAAATTAGAACATTTTGAACTCGTATGACCAACTTACTAAAAATAGTAAGTTTCCATAAATAACATCTTTGCACAAGATAACCCTTATTGAAAAGAAACCAAAAATATTTTTGGGCGATGCAAGATTGCCCTTACACCCAAGATGCTCCTACATTAGACATCTGAGGTAATTTGAGAAGTGACCCTGTCACATCTCATGTGTGCAGAGGAAAACCAAGACAGCTAACCTCCTCCCTTGTCAGCCATGATGAATCTTCTATAGGTCATTCTTTCCATTTAACCATATATTCTTCATATGTCTTGTTGCTTGTGCTTCTGCCAACATGACTATCTATTATATCCTCAATCTCCTTGGTAGCTGAAGTAGTTGTCAGAATGCTCCATTGTGCTTCTGTGACCCCATTTTCAACATCCCCTTCATGATACTTTGTCAGATTTGAAATGTTAAACACTAGTAAAATATTCAGCTCAGTAGGCAATTCTACCTCATAGACATTTCTTGAATCATGCTTCTGCAATATTTTACATGGCCCAAACTTCTTCATTTTCAACTTGTTATATGTACCTACTAGAAACCGCTCCTTCCACAAATGAACCATGACTTCATCCCCAACCTAAAATTTTTTATGCCTCATTTTCTCATTTTCCTTAGCCTTATAAAGTGTATTCGTCTTGGTAATATGCTTCCTCACCTTCTCATAGATGTTCTTCAAATGTTCTGCAAAATCCTTAGCTTCAGCACTACTTATCTCTCCCTTGTCTATCTTCCTTAACTCATAAGCATTTTGAGGACTACTTCCATATATAATCTGGGATGGTGATTTACTAGTGCTCCTATTGACAAAATTATTGTCTGCAAATTCCACCTGTGGTAAAATCAAATTCTATTCTATTGGCTTATCTCCGACCAAACATCTTAGCAAATTCCCCAAACTCCTATTCACCACCTATGTCTATTCATTAGTCTGTGGATGATGTGATGAACTGAACTTCAAATCTATCTTTAATTTCTTCCATAATGTGCGTTAGAAATATCCAACAAACTTAGTGTCTCGATCTGAAACTATGCTCTTTGGCAAACCATGTAGTCTCACCACTTCTTTGAAAAACAATTCTGCTACATGAACAACATCATTAGTCTTCTTGCAGGGAATGAAATGTGCCAATTTTAAAAATTTGTCAACCACCACAAAAATTGAATCATGTCCTCACTGAGTCCTTGGCAAACCAAGAACAAAGTCCATACTAATATCCTCCCATGGCTTCTCTAGCACATGTAATGGCTCATACAACCCTATATTTTATTTTGCTCCTTTTGCCATTTGACATACTCTGCAACTTTGTACAAACTTCTTGACATCTTTTTGCAACTATGGTCAATAATAATTCTCACTAACCAAAGCAATGGGTTTATCTCGACCAAAATGTCCAGCTAATCCTCCACTATGTTTTTCCTTGATGATATTCTCTCTCATAGAACTCTGTGGAATGCACAACTGACTCCCTCTAAATAACATATCATCTTGGATGATGAAATCCAACCACTTTGTTTTGTCTAGAGTAACATGTTATGTACAAGCTTTCCAAGCTTCACCAAAATCAGGATCCTTTGGATACAAACTCTTGATTTCCTTGAACCCAACAACCTCAATCTGCATCTCTGTTAGCGAAATTTGCCTTCTGCTAAGTGCATCTACAACCCTATTGGACTTTCCACTCTTGTGTTTTAAAATAAATGTGTAACTTTGCAAAAAATCAACCCATTTCAAATGTCTTTGATTCAACGTCCCTTGACTTTTCAAATATTACAAAGCTTGATGATCAATATACAAAACAAACTCCTTAGGAAGCAGATAATGTTTCCACTTCTTTAATGCATGAACTATAGCATGAAATTTCTAATCATAAACATAATATTTTCTCTAGGCATCATTTAACTTCTCACTGAAATAAGAAACGGGTTTACCTTTTTGGCTCAAAATAGATCCTATTGTAGTACCACTAGCATCACAGTCTACTTGAAACACCTTATTAAAATCTAGAAGTGCTAAAATAGGTTGTATAGTAACTTTTTGTTTCAACAATTTAAAACTCTTATATGCCCTTGTAGTCCACTTAAACTCTTTCCTATCCCCTCTCATTATTTTAGTCAAGGATCCACAAATATTGCTAAAACTCCTGATAAATATTTTGTAAAAGTTAGCCAAACCATGAAAATATCTTACCTCAATAGCACTCCTTATAGTAGGCCATTCAAGGATAGCCTTCACTTTCTCTGGGTCCATTTTTAGACCTTCTGCTGAAACTACAAATCCTAGATACACTAATTCCCTCTTCACAAAACTGTACTTCTTCAAATTAATCAACAATTTCTCTTCCCTTAACTTCTCAAACACACTACGAATATGCATTATATGCTCCTCCAATATCTTACTAAAGATCAAAATATCATCTAGGTAAACAATGACAAACTTACCCAGAAATTCTCTCAAAACCTCATTCATCAACCACATGAAAGTGCTTGGTGCATTGTTTAGCCCAAAAGGCATGACTAACCATTCATAGAGTGCTTCCTTTATCTTGAAGGAAGTATTCCATTCATCTCCTTCTCTGATCTAAATCTGATGATATCCACTCTTCAGATCTATCTTTGAGAAATACATAGCTTTGCTTAAATAGTCCATAATATCATCCATCCGGAGTAATGGAAACCTGTACTTGATTGTGATCTTGTTATAGCCCTGGAATCTGTACACATCCTCCATTCTCCATTCTTCTTTGGTGCTAATATTGTTGGTACAATACATGGACTCAAGCTCTCTTGAATCAACCCCTTCTACAATAGCTCATGTAATTGTTTGTTTAACTCTTCACTTTTTGTTGGTGTCATTCTAGGTGTTGCCTTATTTGGAAAACTGGCTCTTGGAATAAAGTCCATCTGATGTCTAATCTTTCTTACATGTGGTAATCCATCAGGTACATTATCGGATACAATATCCTGGAACCCATTCAACAAATCTACAACTTATGTAGGTACATCTTCTACATCCTCTTTACCAACTTTTTGAATTAAAGTAAAACACATATGCTCATACCTCATACCCTCTAGGAATTTTATTTCATCAACAAAACTTATTCTAACATTACTACATACCTTTTATTTTGTGTCCTTCAATGGCTTTAGCTTATGTCGCACTACATCCTTTGTCAGGGAATAGGTATTCACACGACCATCATGTACAACACGCCTCCCAAACTACCATGGCCTACTCAGTAACATATGATATGCATCCATAGGTATGATATCACATAGTACCTCGTCATGGTATCCCCCAATCTTGAACTTCATTAGACACTGTTCATTGACCATGACCTTGTGGTCATTCTGCACCCAGGTGATTTGGTATGGATGCAAGTGCATCTGCCTCTTGAGATTTAACTTTGTGACCATCTCTTCTGAAACCAAATTATTAGTGCTTCCACTGTCAATAATCACATCACAACACTTATCCTCACACTTGCACCTAGTGCAAAACAAGATCCTCTGCTCAGGTTCATTCTCACCACTCAACAATACTCTTTTGTTAATTATGGCTTCTTCTCTTTCAAAATCTTCAGAATGTGATGATTTGGCATCTTCATCCACATGTGCAACTCTAGTCTAGCCTTCAATTCTCTTGTATTTCCTTCTTTGTCATTGTGGACATTCATATGCCCTATGACCTTCTTATCCATAATGAAAACATGTTCCACAAAAGCCTCCTCTCCTGATCCTTGTCCTCTTCCTCTTTGATATCTATTATTTTGATCATGGAAATGATTATTTCCCTTTTGATTTTGACTATTGTTGGCTCATCCTTCTTCTTCTGATCTTCATTTCAACCTCCATATGACCGTTTGCTGGATCTTCCACCACGACCTCTTCCACTTTGTCTACTTTCAAACTTCTTGCTAAAATTTTTCTCTACTTTTAGGGCAAACTGATATGCCTCTTCAATACTGTTCATTCGAACCAAATTCAAATCCTCCTGAATGCTTGGCCTCAACCCATTAAGGTAACGGGCACCTTTCTCCTTGTTAGCTTTTGCATGGCCTGTTTTGATGAGGATTCAATAGGACTCCTTTGTATACTCCTAAACAGATCTCCCTGTTTGCTTCAAACCTTGCATTTTCTTTTGTAGATCTAGTGCATAATCAATAGGAATGAATTGTCGCTTCAATTTATTTACCATATGATCTCATCTTGTGATTTTCTCTTTCCTCTTCTATTTCACTCTAATTGAATCTTCTACCACCAGATCTTCGCATGACCCTCCATTTTGGCCTTCACAAACTTGATTCTATCAGGATCCTCAATATCTTCATACTCAAAATATTCTTCTCATTCATTAATCTAGTTGATCAACTCTTCTAGGTTAAGATTTTTTGAAAATGTGGAAACCTCAATCTTAGGTCTTTTCACAATCTTGGAAATGGCCCGAAAAAGCCTTTCTTCCTCTTGGTTCATAATTTCACCTTCTCCTTCCTAATCAAAATTTCCTTCATCTTCACCTTCATCCTCACTTTAATCTCTTATGACAAGATTCATGCCTCTGCAAATCTCCTCTTGCAATGCTCGCACTTGTCTCTAGAGGGCTCTAACCTGAGGTGACACACCTCCGGCTCTTCCATTGTGTTCCCTTCGTGGAGGCATTTTTGCACTTATTGTTGAAACCCTAAACCACGATCCTAGTGCAAACCACCTCATAATCGACGATTTGTCTACACACTCAGGAACTCCTGCTCTGATACCACTTGATAAAGGGTGCTCCCCTTAATACCACAAACACATAACAAAAATAGAGACACAACAACAATTGACAAGAATAGAAAATGGGCTTCTTATTATCTCCACAAGTGTGGAATTACAAATTTCAGAATTATAATATGCAAAGCCACATGGGCATTTTCCTTACAATATTATGTAAGACAAAGCTTCAAATCACTACCCATAACTGCCCTAGAAAACACTACGAGCCTTCTTTATATAGGCAATTTTCCACTGCCTGAGAAGGTTCTAGAAATTTAGCCCTTAAGGCCAACTACCCCTATAATTATTTCATTTTCATAATTATTACATTAGGGTTGGCTCAAAATAATTACAAATTATGTTTTTAGGTAGCCCAACTTCTGGAGGCCATACTTTTTAACTGTAGCTCTATTTTTCTATTATAACCACTTTTCAAAAATGACAGGGCCTGATCTATAGTGCATGACTTGCGCAAGTTCCAGTTAGTCGGGGTTCAATCATGATCTGGAGCCTCTATGACCTTCAAAATTGAGCTCAAAGATTTTGTACCCAAAAACCTTAATAACTTCACCAATATAGATGATATGGCAATGAAACTTAACTGATATGACTAAGATCAACCTCCACCTATGAAATCAGAATATTTTGAAATCGTATGACCAACTTACTAAAAATAGTAAGTTTCCATAAATAAAAGCTCTGCACAAGATAACCTTTATTGAAAAGAAATCAAAAATATTTTTGGGTGATGCAAGATTTCCCTTACACCCAAGATGCTCCTACATCAAATCTCTCATAATTTGGAGAAAGAGGGAAAACCTCATGGGAAAAATCCTCCCCCAAAAAGAGAGATGAAAAAGAAAACAAGATGCATGGAGTAATCAAGAAACCCCCCCCTCCCCCCCATTATGACATACATCATGCATATACAATAAAGAATCCCCCCATAGGAAGGAAGAAGGGAAGAGAGACCAAGTATCCCCACATCAATGTTGAATCTTGTATAAAGATGGTCCAAGATGTTGACCATTACTCCTCCATAGGAAGAAAATAGAGCCAATGTTGCACCAAGAATGTCAAAGTGTGACAAAATTAAGTACCAATGTCGATGTAGAATGACTGATGAAATGCCCACTAAGATATGATAGAGATGAGACATGGAGACACCTGCATGCACCAACTAGATACTCTCATTTGGTAGGTTGGTATACTTGAACTTATGTCTTGTGTCAATTAACTAATTGGTTGGAGCATAACTGTCAAGAACCATGTCCAATGCTATTCCTAATCTACTAACATAGGGATTACATCAAATATATCATCAATGACAAGGTATAAAAATGTGGCACTTTATGATAGTGTGTGTACAACATTGCTCATGCAAAAGCATACAACATTAAATACAATGCAAAGCTAAAAACATGAAGATGAAGAAGCCACCAAAGATGCCCTGTCAAGTACTATAGAAAAAGTGTCTTATGGTTGGCCTGTAGCCATGAAGTCTTTGGGACGAAAGTGGCCTCCCAGCTATCGGTTGGATGACGCTACAAAACAGGTATAAAGATGACAAAGAAAACAAAATTGTTCCCAATTTTGTTTATTTATTTAAAATTTTATTTTTCAAAAATTCATTGAATTTAAGAAAAATATTTATTAAAAATACCCCAAAAAAACTTTATTAGAAAATAAAGAAAAAATAGAATTATTTTTATTTATAGATTAAAAAAAACTTTATTAAATAAAGAAAAAAACAAAATATTTATTTTTATTTTTAGATTTAAAAAAATTATTAAAAAATTAATAAAGAAAAACATATCAAATGTTTTATTAAAAATAAATTAAAAATAAAATTTTTATTAAAAAACTTTTAAAAATATATTTTAAAACTTATTTAAAAAATAAATTAAAAAACTTTTTAAAAAATTAAAACAAAAAAAAAAGTGGTGGGCCAAAGCCCTGCCACGACTGGAGTCGGTGGCAAGCTATTGGCCACCCCATACCACTGCGGGTCGCAAGGCTTGTCTTGACAGGTACCCTACGGTCGTAGATACTGCGTACCGCGGGCCCCAACATTTTTAAACTTTTTTTTTCTTTAAACAAAAATAAAAAATGTGCCCCCTTCAATTAATTTAATTTTTTTTATTTTTAATAAAACGAAAAGCAAAAGAAAAAGAAAAAATCTTTTTAAAAAATAAAAATCGTACCTACAAACTGCACAAATCCGTATGACAAGACAAGGAGGGGATTTTTTTTCAAGACCAACAATGTTCGATCTGGGCGAATAAACAATCAATCTCAGGGTTTTTGGCTACTTTGATCGCGATGACAATGTCAGATATGGCCCAAAGTGCTCCAAATTTGCAGATTGGCCTTAGGGGTCTGATTTGCAAAAAAAATTGCCTCAAATTTGACTTTTACCCAATATAGGCAAATTTATAGTCAAAATTCATTGGAATGACCACCCAGACACAATGGTGAAGTCAGATCTTACTCTAGATGCTTCCATAAGTTGCTACTCCTCTAGATTTGAATAGTGACCCTCCAAAAGTTGGAGCAAAGAGCTCTCTAATGGCTATGCAATGAAATATTCTATGACTCTAATACCATGTAAGAATTTGATATCACTCTGATACCATGTAAAAATTTTCCTAAGCCAAAGAATGAAAATGCCAAGATCTAGAAGCTCAATTGATAACACGAGAGAGATAAATATGATATGATCAATTGAATGATTCAATAATGAACAATGATGAAATAGATACACAATCAAATTAAGTATAAAGTAGATGTGCCTGAATATATAGGCAATGCATGATAAATAGGAGAGATACAAATGATAACCTATCAACTAGACAAGGTATAATCACATGTCCACCAAAGGTGGATCATCCTCCATTGTACAACAAATTATGTGCAACATGTACAACAATGAGAGGATGATAATGTGATAAGAGCACTAAAGGTGGATCTCGCACATAAAGAGGTATGCGATGACAATTATCACCACCTAAAGTGAAATTTCTCCTACACCATGTGCTAAAATGAAATGTAAACTCCTAGGTGTCTCAATGACAACTAATATGCAAATGTATTATCTTAAGAAAACTTAAGTTAAATATAATTAGTGAATACTTAATTACACCAACACTTTCTTAATAATTAGGAATGAGATCCCACTGGCCATGAATTAATATCTTTGGGACTCTTTTTAAAAATTGAGATCCATGCAAACAATTATAATTGCCCTTATTATATCTTTTAATTTTTGGTGTCAAGTAAGATGCCTTTGTAGATAAATAGACACTTATACAACTCTTAAGCTTGACTTGACTGTATCATCCTTGATAATATACCATAAGCACTTGAGGGCACAAAATAATGGTATTAATTGTTGATCTAATGATAATATGTGAAACATGTGACATTAGTCTCAATAAATTATGCACAAGTGTGTTTTCTCAGGTGTTTCATCCATAACAATATTTGTGAGTTGCTATGTCATGATTTTCTTGCTTTTTCTAACAACACACTACTCTAATGACGATCACTTAATTTCTCTCCAAAGTTGAAGAAAATATTGTATAGGGCCAACTTAAGAGCCAGATAAATAACAAAGACAAGCTAAGAATCAAGAAAAATATCTCAAAAAATAAGCACCGTTGAAGAGATCAATAATAAAACATTGTATCAAAATCAAACCAACTTGGAGTTTAAACATTTACCTCATCAGAATATATATAATGCAATATTGGGGCAAATCTAAGCTAAACCAACACTATAAATCAAACTAAATCATCATATTTATCTATCCCCAACTCTTACAAAATATTCCACAAATTGCATTTGTTTAGTCTTGTTCCATGCGTGGGGGAGAAAATGAAGAGCTTGAAATGACATGGCTCTGTAGAAAGCAAGATCATGACTCCATTGGAGGGCATGCCAAAGATAACAAATGACTTTTATGAGCCAAAGAAGTGGCTTCCAGTCATGAAATCGTGCAAATTTTATAAAACATAAAATATACAGTATAAACTTAATAAAAAATATATTATAATTAAAAAAAAACTCCATATGATGTGGCATGTAATAAAAATCCACTAAATTTGGTCATGTAGTGCAATATTAATCTACGTAGTGTGATAATGAGGTGTGAAAATTTATTTTATGTGACATTATCAATGTAGAATAACATAATTCTACTTGGATAAGGTGTTGAGACTCTATCCAACAAAAGATACTATCCAAATCCTTAATCATAACAAAGCATTAGTAATAATGTATGACCCCTCATGATAAGATAAAAAAAATATGGAAGTAATTAGAGGAGAGAAAATTGATACACAAATAATGATACTCGTAAATGAAATAAGTTAATTCATTAATATGTATGCATATAAGTATTAGGAAGGCAAATAATGTCTGAGTGTAATTTTGAACAGTGAGATAGCTCTAGAAGAATGATACACACATTTTAAAATATAAATGACAACATAGTGTTAAAGAATATAACAACATGATAAGGCTTATGTGATCATAACATAACAAAGACTAAATGTGATGAAGCAATCTATATCATAAGATAGTAATCATAGCATCAAAATGTGTAAGTATGATAAGGATCACAAATTATTGAATATGAATATGATAAGAAACATAAACATGTAATCATCCTAAAGATGTGTAATATAATATGAATGTACCATCACAAACATATAATGTGTTAATATGCTAACATCGTAGATCATGTAGAATTATAAAATAATAATGAATATTCTACAAACAAAGTATTAATGCTAAACATAAAAAGTAGAGGAATCTAAAAATACAAAAGTCCAAGGAAAGTGTTGGTGTAATTAGATATTCCTAATTACAGTTTACTTAATCATACTTAGGATAATGCATTACATAGTAGTTTTTCATTGAGACACCTAGGAGTTTGCACCTCAATTAAGCACATGGTGTAAGAGAAATTTCACTTTAGGTGTGAGATCCACCTTTAGTGCTCTTATCACATTATCACCCTCATCTTATTGCACATACTTCATTGCATAATGGAGGATGATCCACATTTGGTGGACATGTGATTACACCTAGCATAGGTGATAACTTATTAGCTTCTTATCATTGTCTCTTATCGCCTTTCCTATATAAGGAGGCCTATTTTGTACATTTTAATTATGTCCATTATCAATAATATCATTCTTGCATCTTAATGCAATTATCTTGCCAATCTCTTATGGACGTTATCTTGGTCTTGCATTTGATCCTAGGGGTGTTGTAGAGTCACCTAAAACTCTAACATGGTATCAAAGCTCTCAAGGTGTGAAGACCTCTTCTCAAGAATATCAATCTTGGCTTGATTCAATTGTTAGTGTAGAATAAAGGTATTTGGACATCACCATTGCATAGTCTATTTGGAGAAAATTTAGGGTTTTATATTTTGTGGCTTTCTATTGTAGGTCAATATTGGAGCTTGCTAGAGAAAATCAGAGGGTGACATCATATTATGGAGGTCCAAAAACTCTTAAATCAAATTTTATTTCATCCAAATTGGACACCTGAAGCCAGATCTAGAGTCATTTGAATTTTGGAAATGCAGCGGCGATGATCTAGAAAAAATAATTTCAGAGAGAATTTTCAAACAATGATATCTTAGTCATCTGGACTCCTTTTTTCGAGCAATTCTTTTTGTTTTTTTCACAATCTACACAATGGTGCAGGTGGTTTTTGATCTATGTTCCTTAATTTTTCTGAAAATCACAAATTTTAGTTTTTGAAACTTCCAAGGCCTCGTTCGAGCTCATATGGAATCCTTTTTAGGTGTAATTTGTTTTGAAAGTGCATAATTTTTTCTGTATTTTCCAGATTTGGAATCATATTTCAGTGACTATTATCAGAAATTGTACTTTCATAAATTGGCTTAAGTTTGCAATTGTAATTCATAAGCCTTAGCTTAGTCTTTACATAGTGATCTAAGTCTATTATAGCTTGATTATGGAGGGTAATAATTTGTTGATCTCAATTTGTAATGAGAGAAGTGTATCATTAATATAATCATGGGTTATGAAACACATCCTGTAATAGTACTTTTGACTAAGGATAATTATGAGTCACGGGCAAAAGGAATCATCACACATTGTAGATGGCTTAATCTCTTGCCTCATCTTTATGGACTCATTCTTGAGCCAAAGTCATAGGGGAAGCAATTTGTTTGGGGAGAAAAGAATGCTCATATTATAAATTTGATTATTAGTAGCATTAGTTTGTGTCTCTTATATGACATATACCCCAAATTTAGTGGTGTTCAATGTCCACACATAATTTGGACAACCACTTGGGATATTTTTGGTGATCCACATGTTTGTCCATTTCCATATGATCTTGCTTCAGATTGCCTCATTCCTCTTGATGATGCATATAACATTCCCTATGATGATTATACCTTAGACGAGATTGAAGAATATGTAGCAATTGAGAGCAAGGATGATCTAGTGACTTCTCATGAAGCTCCTACTTATCCAGTTGAGATCACACAATCATCTCTTGTTGGTGATTCCAATGAGTCATTACAAGAGATATCTATTTGTCTTCCTGATTGGGATTCTTATTTGCTAGATATTGGTCTATTATTTGTGGAGTCTCATATTGCAGATTTGGGAGACATACTTGAGGGGGTTTCTCTTCTCTTTGATGATAGTTTCATCATAGTTGGAGATACTTATTCACCTTCTTTGGAGATTGACATTCTTGATTCTTCTCCTTCAGTTCGTTTGTCACATTTCATGGTTCAATTTGATGATGTGATAGATTCTTTGAGCTTGGAGAGGCATGTTCAGTCTTTAGAGATGCATATTTGGAGACCTTCCTCCTTTCATTTGGATATGGATTGGTTCATGGCATCATAATAAAACCTCATTTGGATTCCACTTCTTAGTTCCTATCTAGAATGGGAATCATTCCTACATTTGTACTTGGTATATCTTCTTCCCAAGGGGATAAATGTTGTGTGTATTCATTGGACTATACTATTGGAATCTATAATTGAAACAATTGTTGTATTGTCATTGATGTCAAACCTTAACTGGTAAGACAATTGCTATCTAAGAGAGTACCATATCTATTGATTGATGAAAATAATTAGGGCAAGGAGATAACAAGAGAACCTAAGGAAAGGTTGTGTTATTTGATACTTCAATGGGTACTTGACTAGTTGGCACATTGATAAGATAATATATTATTTATCTAAGTATGAAGAAAGACTGAAGAAGTAGGCTTAACCGAGCAAAATTGAAGAAATCTAGTTTAAGCAGAGTGATGTTAGTGTCGACTGAGTGCCAGTATATGTCGAGTAAATTTAGTGTTGACCAAACATTGGTTTATGTTGAGCGACAAGAAATTACCGAGCAAAGACAGTGTTAGTCGAGGAAGATAGTTTGTAGAGATGATCGAGTTATGCAGTGATAACCAAGGAGATGAACACAATATTGACCGAGTGTTAGTAATTGACATTTGGAGAAAGAATTCAAATTCCCAGCCGACATAGTTGAATTCTTGGGATATGTAAATCATGTTGACTTTATTAATTAGTTGTATGGAGAATTTAATGCATGGTAAATTGTTTTAATATGGATTCAATGAGAAGTTTGAAGATGTATCTAGAATGAAGGACGAAGAACTTAAATGATGGAAGGATTCAATGAATCTAACCTAAACCTAAGATCTACGGAGGAGATTAAGTGGCAAAAGATGGATCTACCTAACTGAAGAGGTATAAAGGAAACCCTAATTGTGAGGTTATAGTAAGGAGCTGGATTTGTTAAGGTTATTGACTGATAAGTCTAAGTAGAAGGCTGAAGTTGAGAAGAGTTATGATTGCTTGAAGTGAATTATGAGCATATTAGTGATGGAGATGGAAATGAAGCTCAGTTAGTAAATCAACATATATGTGTGAAGAGGATTTGTATTTGCAAAGTGAGTTGCATGTTTTTTTAGATAAGAAACTACTGTTACTTTCTAACCATTGTATCAATCTAAATCCTTTAATCAAGGTTGACATAACAGTCATTGTATAAATCCTTTAATCAAGGTTGACCTAACAATCATTGTATGAATCCTTTAATCAAGGTTGACCTAACAGTCATTGTATAAATCCTTTAATCAAGGTGGCATTCTAATATAATGTACTTAAATCCTTTAACCATGTCACTTTTGATAGAGTGTTTAAATCCTTTAACATGGTCACACCTAGCAGTGTGTTTGTAAACCTTTAACAAGGTTGGATTTTCACAGAGCTCACTTCAGAAGAGTGAAAATATCAGTAGCATGTTACAAAGTGGTTTTTCCCAAGTTGGGTTTCCTCTATAATTTTGGTGTTATACTTGTGTGAATGTTTTGATGTGAATATTGTTATAGTCTGCAAGTTATTTACATTTGGACAGTGGACTGCATGTTATATGTTTCTGATATATATTTTAGAGACTGAATTGTGTTGGTGATTAGATATGATATTGTTGAAGTGATAGAAAGTTCAATTGTTACATTTGGACCTGAGAACAACTGACTCACCCCCCCTCTCTGTTGTTCTAAATAATTCTAACATATACTTTATCTTCAAGCACTCACCATTTTTATAGGAGATTCTTCATTATGGGGAGGGGGGGGGGGGGGGATATCATGTCTCCTTCTATCCTTCTTATGGGGGGATAATTATTCGTATATACATAATGTATGTAGTTCTTGAGGGGTCTTGAGTACTCCATCCATCCATACATTTTATGTTTTCTTCTCTCTTTTTGGGGAGAGGGTTTTTCCCATGAGGTTTTCCCTCTTTCTCCACTTTATGAGAGATTGCATTTCATGTATTGCATTACTTATTATACATGGGTACCTAATATGGCCTTGTAGCTGGGACCCATCTTGCATTGTGAGTTTAAGTGCATTCCCCTAAGTTTCACTTAAGGCGGGGGGGGGGGGGGGTGGGTGGGTGTTGGTGTAATTAAATATTCCTAATTACACTTTACTTAATCTTACTTAGGATAATGCATTGCATAGTAGTTTTTCATTAAGACACCTAGGAGTTTTCACGTCAATTAAGCACATGGTGTAGGAGAAATTCCACTTTAGGCACGCGAGATCCACCTTTAATGCTCTTATCACATTATCATCCTTATCCTACTGCACATAGTTCATTGCATAATAGAGGATGATCCACATTTGGTAGACATGTGATTACACCTAGCATAGGTGATAGCTTATCAACTTCTTATCATTGTCTCTTATCGCCTTTCTTATATACGGAGGCCTATTTTGTACATTTTAATTTGTCCATTATCAATAATATCATTCTTGCATCTTAATGCAATTATCTTGTCAATCTCTTGTAGAAGTTATCTTGGTCTTGCATTCGATCTTGGCGGTGTTGTAGAGTCACCTAAACTCTAACAGAAAGACATGAAAAAAAAAGATCTTGACCATAGCACACAAAAAGCTAAAATTTTCTTACTTTTCTTTTAGGTTAAGTTTCAACAAAACCAGTGTATGAATTAGAGTGTTAGCTTAGGGAATGAGATGAATAATTTAGTCACTTTTAAATTTTTTTTACATCATTAACACATCCAGTTTCATGTTTTCAATATTTAATATTACATATTTAGATTGATAGGATTGCTAACTATTCATGTGTACCACAAAATAATTACATGAAGACTCTTAAGAATGTTAGGAATATTTCACACCAATAATATAAAAAATTAAAAAAACTCAACATTTTTACTTTAAGCTTTTAAAAATTAGAGCATATATTTGTTCAATTACAACTTTTAACAATTCACCAAAAATGTTAGCAATGCATCTCATTTTAGTGATTATGTTTTATACTCACAATGTGCTTATTTAAAAATTAGTAATAAAATTTGGGGTAGAGCAAATTGTCAGTTTAGTTTTTTAGGGATTTAATTTTAATTTTCAATAGTTATTAAAAAAAATATATGATGAACTTTTTAGTATATCAAATGCACATTTCTCTAAAATTTCTTTAATTTTTTTTATAATCAAAATATAGATATATACCCTCTAGGTACATACAAACTATGGATCAAAGGCATTAATATCTCATATTAACATGGCCTAAACATCATTTTAAAATTTTCCACAAAAGTTTTGGGTTTTTTATCGATCCAATGCCACTCTCAAATTTCTACAACATTAAAATTGAATTAACCATTGCATATCCATTACAATCATGCCATTAAATATACAAAGATAAATTTACAAACAAAAACTATAGCTTGGAAATAAATCATCAACCTAAACTCAAGGTTGAGTTTCAAAATTGTAAAAACAAAAATTACTATATCATATATATAAGACATTGTAAATTAAATTAGTGTATCTTCTATGCACATTTTATATTATCTTCTTTAAAATAGACAATTTCCTATCGGTGTAACCCTTTCATCTTCTTTAAATGCAAGCGCTAGTTTTATGGTATCCCTTAAAACTAAACTAGACCAACTGTATTGCATCACTTTATGGTCTTGCAATGTCTAAGTTAAAAGGTTTTTTTGTTTCCACGCACTAACAATGTAAGTTGGAATGTGTAATGATCAATTTGCATTCCTATCTCTATTAAGAAACAAGTTCTATTTTATGGGCATTTGTCCATGTTTAAGGAATATAGTGATTTTGATTTGTTGATGCCACCTTTTCTCCTTTTTAATTGTTTTGTGGGTCAATTTAATTTATTTTAGTGGAAGCATTAAAGAGAATTTAGAAAATTGTATTTGATAATTTTTTTTTTGTTGGAAGATAGATTTCTACTTATTTAGTTAATTGCTTTAATGTCAATTGACTATACCAACCATTTGCAAGGTGAGATATTAAGCTTTACAAATATCGCAATCAAAATTAGGGTTAAGATTAAGGTTCAATTAGGGTCAAGTTTCAAATACAATAATAGTTGTCACCACAATTTGATAATGATAATACAAGTACTCCGTTCTTCTTTTTAAAGATTAGATACATATTTGAAATGTAAGTATTTTGTTATTCTTGTTAAAGACATCACATACATTTGAAAAGCAAGTACCTTATTATTCTTGTTAAAAGACCACACACATATTTGAAATGCAAGTGTTTTTTAGAATCAACTGATTCACTAACTCTAGCAATAAATCAAGATGTAGAGCCATTTTCAATTGTAGAATAAGTAGGCATGGTTAAAAAACGGGCAACAAAATAACCTCATCTAACATACCTTCTTGCTTGATATCCTATTGTGACACCTTCTCTAATTCTATTATTCGCTAGTAAGAGCATTAGTGACAAAGATAACATCATCATAGACAACAATTTAGAAAATGATCATTGATTCCATGCCTTATAAATCTAATGGACATTACTCTCAATTCGAGTACATATCACAAAACAAAGCTATACAAACAATAACTTTATAATGAAATGTAGAAATATTTGAGTTCAATATATATACCTATCAATAATCAATAATAGTTTTGAATATTATTATGAATTAATAGTTATAAATACTTGTACCTACATAAAAATTAATAATAAGGCACACCACTTGCTTAAGCTTCGAATGGCGCACCCGCTCACTATCATCACTGGTTTATTACCTCGGGTAGTTGAAGCAGATCCTACCTAGTGTGTGTGCTTGATAACGAATTGCCATTTACTTTCACCGACGGCATCCATCCTAAGCTGTGGTGTGGTACATGTTTGTACATGAAGAAGGAAAAGGAAATAGGTAGATAGATCTAAAGCATTATTCAACATTGCTTCTTACCGCACGGAACCCTCGCCTATCCTGTAAAATCTTTAATTAATATGGAGGGGTAATAATTGTTGTTATTATAATAGTGCTACCGCAGACCGACCTGGGCTACTTTTCCTTCCTTTTCTTCACCCTCTTGCCTGCGAAAGTCTCTTCTTTCTTTCAATCCCTCACACTGCGGTCCCCTTAAGATTCCTTCAAATCACTCCCTCCCTCCACACGAATCTTGAAATAAATTGTAATCATAATTTTCTCAAATATATTTTTGATCCTCAAGGGCGCCACATAGATCCAGGCAAAATATCCAAATGAGCAGCAGCTGAGATTAAATGTCACGGAATATTTGACGATCAGATGTGTCGATCGATCCGCTTGCAGAAGAAGCAGAGCACAGGAAAAACTCATTACTGCTGCTACAATTTCCGCGGGTTTGATTGATGAAAAAATAACAAAAGATGACAGAGAATGAGACGCCGTTGATTCTCCATTTGCGCAGAGAGCCGTTTGAGTATGGGCTGCTGCCACTGCCGTACCTCATGTTCAGTGATGGCACTGTCACATTAAAAACCCTCAGAGAAAAGCTTGTGCAAAATTCGTTTACTTATGCTGTAAATATTAACGAGGAGGGGTTTGGAGACGGTTTCGGATCCTTGGAGAGGCGCGTCAATGCGGGCGCTATAGCCGAGAGCCTACAGCTCTCGGAGGACCATGCCAGGGTTGTCATGAATACTTTGGCTTCACTTTTGCCTGATTATGGTGATGGAGGACGCGTGGATCCCCTTGTTAGGGCTTCCTGTGCTGACATGGACTCCGTTGGTGCTGACGTCGACGATTTGATTTTGTTCTTCTACATTCAGACTTATAAGAAATTGGTCCCGCGGCCTCATAAGGATGCGGCGTCTGTTGCTGATGTTTGGCCTTCTACTTCCGCCTTTGACGGAATGCTGGCAACTCTTTCTCCACTTCAAGTAAGAACGTTATCCTTAATTTTTTTTTATTTGTGCACAATTCACGATTATATTGAGCTTTCTTTTCGTGTGTGGTGCACTACTGTACTTGTATGCCTTTTCGCTGGATGCTGCTAAAACCAGAAAATAATAATATATGCATTAATCAGATAAGCATTTACATTTTCAAGTTCTCTCTATCCGTCTGAGTGGCCAAGGGACCATTGTAGCCATAGCAACTTGCATTCCAGTTGTTGAGAGAGTATAGAAACCAGAGCATCTGGGAGGCTCATTTTGCAAATTGACAAAAACTGACTCGATGCTACGTGGTTGAGATAAGTTGTCACATAATTTGCCTCAGAGTGTCAAATGACTTGTCGAGGTAATCGGCTTTAAAAAAAGGAACATAATAGACATCCAATTAACTCGTCTATGCTCACATTTTTCAACTGAAACGCTGAGGTTTGCGCTCTAACATGACACATGGGTGTTGGGGCCCTCATCTTTTGGGGATGAAGAGATGAATACAACATGTCACTAGGCATCTAGGGGATGCTTTTCCGTGGTTTATACCATCCTTTTGCTGTTCACGAAGTCTTGTAAATTTGCATGCAAAAGGGTACACATGGACGTCTTAAAGACTGCTTGGGGGAATTGAAATAGCCCTGTTAGAATTCTCAGGGATGTTCGAAGCTCCCTAGCATGCTTCAGTGGATGCCAACACCTTTAAAAACAGTAAATGCTAAAAAAATGAAGGTTCTCTGGTCTTCCTTTATCTCCCAAACCTTTAAACTTTTTCAATAAACATATCACACTTTCTTTGGTATCTTGGAGTTGGAAAAATTTAGCAGCTACTAGAGGAGAGATATTATTTGTGAGGTGTTTTTTTGAGAAGATTCAAAGATGCAAGGTGGGCATATGATTTCATCATTCCTTCGTCTTTATATTCTACACATGTTTGTATTTTGAACTTAATTAAATTTTTATACAGTAAGAGTGTGGCAGTAAGCTTGGAGGGTAGAAGTGTAGCTGTAATTTTGCTTTTAAAATCCCCTTTTGATGCCTTTCACCATTATCCAAGATTCATGTAGCCAGGACATTTAAACCAACTAAAATCTCGTCTCAATCTTTGAACACTTTAGACAAGGATACACAGTGGTAATGCCATGTTTGTAACATTGATATTAAACAGAGTCTCTGGGGTCTGTGTTCATCTCTTAGACAAACCTGCATCGGGAATGAGGTCTAGTGAATCATGATAAAATAACCTTTTGATGAGAGGCTAAATTTTCTAGTTTGTATTTAGATGATGTTGCTGAATTAAAAGGTTTATCAATGCCTTCTAGTTGAGCTGTGTGTGTAATCTCTGGTCCTCATGCTTTACTAGGGGCTAATATGCAAGAAGCAAAAAAGGTTAATGTGCAGAGGGAAGAGGTATTCTTTCCAAGCTCAAGGAGAAATCACATGCACAAGCATATTTATAATGCTTAGGTTCATTGGAGGAAGGAGCTGCAGCATTTCACATGAGTGAATTGCTGAAACCACACATGCTTTAAGAGGGAATATATCCCAGTGTGCACCTTTAAGTTTCAACACTTGGTGGTATAAAAAAGCTACTTTTATTATTGAGTTTTCCCTGTGCTGGTTTCTCTCCTTGGAAACCAAGTGGCTTTTTTGTTGGTGAAGTTGTTCTGTATTTTACCTTTCCATATTTTGTTGTATAAGAGAAGGAATTTAAAGGACGTTATAGAGGAGGGTGGGCTCTCCAATAAGTTTCAGATGTTGATGCAACTAACGTGTGTTGATCAACAGGATTGATGCTTTAGATGGCCCACTTACTTGTATATTAGGCCTTGAGTGTTTGCATGCTTTTAACAATATTATGAGGGATGTTTGCGAGAGTGATTAGGTTAAGCATGGAATGCTGGAAGCTAGACACGTGATGATACTTATTTGTGACTACACCTCTTTGGCACTTTTGAGGTCTTTTGGGAAGAAGCCAATTCTCAAACTTATGCAGACTAAATACAATGTCTTTTACTTCTTTTTGGGAGACAATGATTGAGGTGCATGAGCCTGTGCACTCTATGGTAGTGTGTGTATATTGGAGGAAGGGATTTCTTTAAACTATAGAGATTGGATAAATTATCTATTTAATATTTTGGAGAGAATGATCGAGACACTTGAGACCTTGTAGTCTATGGTTGTTTGCAGTGAGTGGAGACCAAGGCAAATGAGGGGAAGAAAATGAAGCCAATTTTAATAGGTGATGATTGGTGGAAAAATGTCAAAGTATATAGTGTCCTTCAGAGGACATGCTCTAGAGATTTTTATTTATGGTGCTGGCACAGACTCTTCAAATTTGTGCGGCATTTGATTGTTTCTGAATATGATAGGGATTGCAAACTAGTGTTCTAAGAGGAGAATATCTTTGACTCAATGTATGTAAGATAGGATGAAACACATGAGTCATGATGAGACTGACAGTGCTGATAATGAGGCACTCAGTGTGTCATGTGGAAGCAGATAATCTTGAAGGAAATGAGTGATGCTGAGTACTTAATGCTCTGCATTTTATTATTTTGATACCTATGAACATTGACATTGTTACCTTATTTGTTGATGTTTATGTTTGTGATTATCATTATGGTTAGGCATTCATTTGTATGAACTCTAAACCTCTACGGTTCATTTCATGGTTTGCTGAAGTCTTTTCGGTTTTGACTTTATTTTTTTCTTCTTTAGAATGTTAATGGTGCAAAATCTATTTTGACTATTTTTTGAAAATCTATTATATTTCTCAATTTGATCTCTCCTATTGCCCTAAAACTTGATCTGCTATCCTGGATGCCTGTCTACCTATATCCTATTATAATTGCCTCAGAGTTTTCTGGAAATAGATTTTCCTGTGGACAGCACGAGACAGACTAGACATAGGTTTCAGAGCAAACAAAAATGAATTTTCACAGAATGACATTTTTTTTTTCTGTTTTAAATTTTAAAGTAAACAAAACAACTTTTTTGGTTTTGGTACTTATCATACAAAACAATTATTATATGCTTGTTATGATGAGTCCATAAGTGCCCCAGAAGTAAGACACGGTTAAAGCTATTGAGAAAAAAGGGATGAGAATAAAGTGCCTAGCTATTGTAGGGAAAACAAAAGTAGGAATTTACGAGTCTATTCTAAGGGGATAGAATAAAGAAACTAAGCTGCAAGCCAAGTACCTCTGTTCTAGAGTAATAAAGTAAAAATTACTCAAGTCTAAATCAATTTTAGGTTAATTTTTGAGTGGGAGTCCGTGCACTTGCTTGAAGATTGATTGTCTTCAAAATTGGGAGTGGCTAACCTATGAGCTTGGGCTGTTCTGTTTATTGGTTGTAATCAGAACAAAGCTATACTGCTCATTCCCATTAAAAAGTTTAATAATTACTTTTACTTCCTAAATCATTTTCCTATCATATCTCAGAAATTCCTATTTTGAAATTTTATAACCAAATTTTCCTCTATTGTTTATATCCAATACAGCTTTTTTAGGCCCATAGCAATGATATAAGAGTGGTGATTCTGCTATTCCGTGTTGTAAATTCTTGTCTGGCAGTGGCTAACCAATGAGTTTGGGCTGTTCTGTATACTTGTGTAATCAGAACAGACTTATACTGCTTGTTCCTAGTAAAAAGATTTAATTTGTAAATCTTTTCCTTTTGTATCTACGAAGTTTATAATTTGAAAATTTATAATCAACCTTTTTCTTGTGTTGTTTATATTCAGTACAGTTTTTTGGGCTCATAGCAATGATATCAGAGCAGTGATTCTTCTATCCTATGTTATGATTTTATGTCTGGAATGGGCTTAGAGCATGAACAGCATAGAAGTGAGTTCAAGCTGTCCATGGAAGAGAGTTCGTGGCATTTGATTGAGAAATTGAATGGTATGAGCAGATATATGAGAGAAATGACACACAGATCATTCAACAACTTCTGAGAGAGAGAGACAAAGATAGGAGAAAATCTCAGAATGGACATGAAAAGTCTGTTGTGGTTTTCATCATTCAAGTAAAAATGAAATAGGTGACACATATAGAGTGAGAAAAATGACAAATTGAATGATTAGTAATGCAACCTCCATTATTACTATATTTTTTAAGGCACAATTTTATATTTTCATATAGTCCATTTATTTTCGCATGTCATTGTATATTTGCACTATCAGTAGTTGACTTACAGTTATGACCATTATATTAAACTTTTTTTTGATTGGTTAAGTCAGCATGAGTTGTACTCGAAATAGTAAAATGCATGCCCTATAAACTGGTGCAAATATGCAAATGCACTTGGCAGCCAGTGCAAGATATCCCATGAACGCGAAATATAACAGACATCTGCAGCATTAAGATTTTGTTTCACTTTTGGAGTGGGAGCGAAGGTGTATGTTAAACAGTACCTCATTCTTCTACCTTTTTCTATGCATCACTTTCAGGTTTTCCTCTGACATTCCAGCACTCTCATCTGATTTCTTTGGAGGTTTTTCCTTTTCACTCAGAGACACAACTTCTGAGCTCACTGTCTGATCTGCCCTCTCCTCACTAGATTTGAGCTTCTTTATTGCATTAAAACTGCCCCTCCCTACTGTAGGAGTATCATCCACCTCCATCCAGGAGGCCAATGTTGTGTTTGGTGGACCTTCTAGAGTCTCAAAACCGTGCCCAGTGGACATATTGGTGGCAGCAGTAGGGGTTTTGTCATCTGGGCAAGAATCTGGCCAATGTTGTGTTTGGTGGACCTTCTAGAGTCTCAAAACCATGTCCAGTGGACATATTGGTGGCAGCAGTAGGGGTTTTGTCATCTGGGCAAGAATCTTCTTTCTCCATTGAGTAATGGTGAGAGAAAACATCCCTACACCAGGTAGCTCGGCTATCATTCCTTCGTTAACACATTGGGCAGCAAAATGACCAATATTATAACATCTACGACATCATAAGGGTATACTCATATTCTACAATCTAATTCCAACACTCTACTGTGGTGCTGAGGGAGATAACACCAGGAAGATTTTTGGTAATGTCTATCTCCACCAAAATGCGAGTGTATGTGGTAAACAGATAGTTTGAGGAACCCTCATCAACCCCTCAAAATTTCTCCATGGAGTTGCCAATAGCTTTGAAACAGGAATCAAACCAAAACTGAAGTGGAAGATTCAGGAGTCTTACCGAGATTGGAATTGTAGAGAAAGATTCAGAAGCTGGGTCGAAAGAGGGATGCCAAGGTTAAGTAGATGTTGCTTGTAGTTCCATTGGTAGTCACATCAAACAGTGCGGAAATCCTGGATGTTTTTGAAGACCACCACAAAAACCCCTTGCGCATTGAGGGATAAATTTGTAAATTACCCATTTGAGTGGGGTGCCATGTATCTATAATCCATTGGTAAAGCTTAGAAAGGCTCGGCTAGAATCCTTTGAAGCTGCCGATTAGACCTTGCTTGACAAACAAGGCTTTATTTCCCAGACCTCATACATGATATCCTCTCCAAACTCAACTTTTAGAGGGGATTTGGTAGTTTGAAATGGATGTGCCGCTAGAGGGGGCTTAGATTCCCACAAAGGGGGTTCGCTTCTCCTCACCAAATCCATCTTCGCAATCTTCCCAACTGGTTAGAGAAAGGCAAAAAACCCATTCCACAAACCTGTGCCCTTCATGAAGGAGGTTCCACAACACAATGACCACTAGAAACCCTACTCCTATCATCTTTGTGACAAATGCTAGCTGTAGAGATCCCATGCATGGACGATGCAGGTGGAGCACACAAATCTTCAGCATAAGATCTCTTGTTTTGCCAGGAAAATGCCGAGCACTGAGAAAAGGAGCTGTCATGGAGTTAAGGTGAGATTGTTCATTAGAAACCACCACGTCAGTGTCTTGTACAATATTTTGGGCTTGGTATACTAGTGGACTAGAGACAGCATTATTGCTTTCCTTTAATTTTTCTAGTCAAGTTCTTGGGCTTTTTTCTGTTTGGGAGGATCTATTACATCTTTGAGGGAGGCTCAACAAGAATAATGATGAATTCTTTTGAAGCATGAGTTTCCAAAACTTTAGCAGAGTTTTCAGCATGATATCAGTTGCATTATCACCAATCAATTCAAAATTTGGAAATTTCTCAGTTAATATGAGCAGGGGGTAACATTTCCCCAACACTCTCCCAACATTATTAACTTCTGTCTTTTGAATTGGAGTTGTTGCCAGCTATAGACTTGTCTGCATTACCAGGGATTTTATGGGAGGGTTATGTCCATCCATTTTGCATAAGAAGATAGCATTAAGATCATCTAGAAGTTCCACATGGCACTGCACTTCATTATTTCTAGATTGGAGGCACAAAATGTCAGCCTCAAGGTTGACAGAGACAAGGACCCTGACATTCAAATGGGGTAAAATTGACCTAGTTTATTCAATCTGTAGAATATTGCTTAGAGTTTCAAGGGCATGGTGGATAGCAACTGTGACATTCTCATTAATCTTCAGCCATTTCGGAGCTGACTTGGCTAGGATGTCACTGGGACTGGTGTTAGGGCACCAAGATACAGCCTTGAAAACAAACTTGTCCATATTCCATACTTCCTTGTTTAGAAACTCTTTTTGCACATTGATATTCTTAAAGAAAACACTAAACAAACCATGCTATATCATTCTTCAAAAAGCTAATAGATGCCCACTTTCTTAATGCCGAACACTAGCTATCAAGTCATCAATTTCCTTGGAGGAAGGAAATCTTTATCTAAACACTCAAAAACACATCAGTATTTTTCAATTGTTACGCTTCTTTTTTAACCACCTTAAACATTTTTTTTTTCAATCGAAATTAGTATACAGATATTAATACCAATAGGTTACAAATTTGAGGCATGTCTAGAAGATAGCACACCATCAATAGAGAAATTCAGTCAACCCAAAGCTGATGACGTGATAGATCCTAGATTTAACTGAAAGGACTTGCATGCAAGGCTTGCTTCCAAAGGCCGGGTTGATACAAAATTTACTAATTATATAGCTTAATCTGTATGTAATCAACGAAATTGTAACATTCAAAAGACCATTCACAGAATTTCTCATTCCTAGCAGCACTTTACATTATTGCTGCATATGTAAGAGTCAAAGTCATAAGTATCAATAAGAGGAACAGGTAAAACATTGTTGTCATCAATCATATCACCAACAACTAGTGTATCTATATACAATTTTGATGAACAACCTTAAGCGCTCACTCATTAGATACAATATTGTGTGAGTTTTCAAATATTTAATATGAAACTTCATATTTTCTATAACAAACTTTTCATCTGCTTTCCTTCTATCTTAGGGCTAGAATTTTGAAATTTTGATCTCAATTCTGTAAACAGTAGTGATCCCTTCTTCTTGAACAACCTGTCTTTAGAAACTTCCATTTTCAGTGCAACATGCATGACAACATGAAGAAATGTGATTCTACTGAGAGACTCTGTAAGCTATTCGCGTTTTTTTGCATTAATTTATCATTTCTTCTTTTCCAAATATGCCACAAAATCCCAGTGGTCAAAATCAAGCAAAATTTGTTAAGCGTCACACCAAAATTGTTTGCATAACCAAACAAAATTTCCTGCCAAGTAAAACCATTATTGTTAACCAAACCTGAATGATCCCCTTAAAAGGATGACTAAATGTTTGTAGCTTAAATACAATTAAGAAAAATGTCTTCGCAAATGTCAACCATATTACACAGAGTACAGGTGTAAGATAGAAGACCAGCAATAGTTAAAACAGACCCAACAAGAAGTTTATTCAGTAGGAAAAAACTAAGTTGCTGATTCGGGTGTGGATGCGGATGCAGTTACCAGAATTGGGTGCGTGAATTTTTTTTTGGGGGTTTTGGATGCGATTGGGTGCATTATACACACACACACACACACACACACCCCTTAGAACAAGAACACGACACTCCATGCTGGCTGACTACCCATAACAAAGACTTACAAAGCACAAGAAAATAATGATATACCATTAGCATAGTTTAACAGTAACACCAATGATAATGACGTGGCCAATGATATTTAAAAATGGATAAAAAGGCATATGTTATGGTTGATAAGATATAACTAAAGAATGCACTTAGTAAAAATCAAGTTATGGTATAAGACGTGTCTCATGCTACATGATAACTCACTGAGCATGAGATATAACATTCGTATTCACTCAAGATGACACATCAGCGAATGGATTATGATTTCAAATTCAGCGATAACAGATGGAGAAGAACCTTCAAAAGTTACAGTCAATCAACAGACCATTGAACATGAGACTTATTTCCTCAACCAGCAAGAGGCATCAAATAAGAGTTTGTCCTATGCCTCCGCTCCCGCATCTGCTTCTGCACGTATCCGCTTCCACATCCCAGGGCTAGGCAAGTCCATCCAGTAACGTAGATTAATACCATTGTCCCAGGAAAGAGACGACCGGCAATTTAAATACAAAACGAAACAATTAAACATACACAATAGTGATTGTCAAGCAAACGAATATGAACAATGCAATGGAAAGTAAAATTCATGAATGGCACTTGAAGAGGGGAATAAACAAAGCATAACTGAGATGGTGAAGAGTATTAATCAGAGTCAAATCATAGCAGGAAGGCAAAGCTCTAGAAGCAACAATGGAGTGTGATGTTTCATCTTCCTTACCGGGCTACAGAGCAGCACTTCTCTGAATCCCATCTTCAAAATTTTGATCAAAATCCTTTCCACATAGGTAGATAAATAAATAACATAATTGCTTTGGTAAATTAAATAATAAACTGATAATATGTAGCTGGAAATTTGTGACAGATGATAAAATATAATTTGTGAACAATGCAGGGATGTCAATGAATATCAAACATAAACTGCTTTGGAATCAGTAAATGTTTTGCCTGCTGCCTTGAGTCGCGTCCATGATTACGAATCAGACTTATTTGTCATATATCTGATTTGGAACCACAGATCTGAGCTGTGGAATCTTGCTTTCAACTTGCCTTGATGTCCTTAGTTTGCCCTCACATAATTTTTTTTGGTGTTTGTTGGTTGGCAGTGGTAATTGGTTTCCTTGTGTCAAACCATGTAAAGATACCGATTTAATAGCTAGATAAAAGATTGAAGACACCACTCTTAAACATATAAGATGCCCATGATGCTTGTGCAATGAAAATTCTCTAACAAATACTTCTTGATAGTTTGTAAAAATAACAATTGATAGCCCTAAGAATGAGGTCTAACATTGAATAATTGGATAGAACTAGGTGATGATAATTGGATGGTCTAAAATGAATTAGGGCTAATAGTTTAAATACAACACAGAGGGTTAAGTGAAATGCTGTTGCACCCTGAGTCAGCACACGAAGGCCACAAATAGAGGTAAAGTCTTCTTCGTGTTTAAATTTAAATTTTTAAATTTCAAGGGGTCATTTTTGTGAGTATGGAAGTGATCTAGGAGACAAAAATTCTAGCCTAGGGTGGGAAAGGGGTAATTTGAAGATCAAGATTGGTCTTTATTGAGATAGGATACATAAGACTCGGGTTGTGTGTTCACACCTAGTTGAAAACATGCCATTTTTATGCTTTTAATACATTGAGAGGTGTAACTACATTGACAACAAGGAGTGAGATGTGAGTGTTACAAAAACAGTTAAGAGCTTACATACAAAAATAATAAAAACTAAATCTAAAATCATACAACTACTTTTTTTGTAAATATACTAACTATAATATAAGTCATTTTTTTGATCGGTGAATGAGTCACATGTTTTATTTTTATTAAGAGTATAACATTACATAATTAAGAAAACTGGATGATCCTTAGATTGTATCTAGGCCATGAAACCCTAATCTGCCTTGGCTACCACATCGTCTTTACATCATATACAAAAAGTTCATTGAGAATGGAGAGCCCTACTACTGCTAACCAAAAAACAACATATACAAAATGGAAACCCTATACAACCTTATGCATTGTGCATTCACAATCCATATTGACAAAATTTACATCTATAATATACCGGAATGCTGCAAAAAAAGGAAAAAACCACACCCACACCAGTCGCATTTCTTCTCCGCCTTCCCCATCAGGCCATTGTACTTGTAATCTTCTTGTACATAGTTGACCTACTTACCACCTTTCTTCTTAGACTCCGCTCCCATTTTTGCCCGTTCCATCTCATGGGTTTGCATGAAGTCCTTGAGTGCTTCCCACTAGATTTGTGCCTCCGCCTTACGCTCTTCCTTGTTGCTCGATGCACTCCACACTAGGAACTATTGTAGCAATGGTTTCAACTCCCTCACCTTCCAATTGCCATACTAGGTGCGAGGGCCCACCTTAAGTTTCGTCATTGCCAACATCGGTTTCATCCCGAAGCATCACTCTCACAAACATGTTCCCACATCAACCACATGGTTTCCTTGTTGGTGCCTAGCTCTAATGCCCATGCCACTAAGGTCGAGGCTATGCCGATGTTTGTTTGATATGGATGCTTTGAGCTCATGAATTCCTTTTCCAGGGTAATGTCAACTATTTGCCAAAAAATTGGCTTGTCCAACTTGAAGACCCCTTTCAAATGTTTTTAGAAATGTGGGAAAGGAAGCATAGTTGCTGCTTTTGGATAATGAGGGTGAAATCAGCTTCCATGACACTCACCTCACTACCACCTTCCTTGCACAAGCCTTAATAGAATTAGAAACTTGTGGTAATACTAACTCCATTGATGGTATTTTAAACTGCTCTTAGCATGCCCGCCAAGTACACTATCCATTACATTTCATTATTGCCCTTTGGCGGCGTAAGTGGTGTCTAAAGAATCAAGCCCAATATCTCAATAATTCTTTGCTAACTCCCCATTCAAATTCGCAATTAATGAAACAACTTTTGAAAGTGCATCCACCACCGTGTCACCACCTTGTCTGACATGTGTAACCTGGTAATCATCAATCGTGGAGAGTAGGATTTTGATGTTTTTTACATATTTCTTTAAATTCTCGGCCAACACTTCCCCTTTAATCATTGAATTAATTATTATTAACGAGTCACCGTCCTGAGATCACAGGATTATCCACGAAGGGAATGCAGTTCTTCAAGGATAAGAAGCTATTTGACAAAGCTGTGATCAAGTTCCTGAAGACAAATGAGGAGAGGGAGCTGCTGGTTGAAGGTAATAACACTTCTATGAGCCTGGGCAGATTAAACCCATTTGGAGGGAGGTTTTAAAGCCAATTATGGAATCGTTTACCCATGATGGTAGATACTCCAAGGTTTATGGTTACCATTTTGTGATGCTTAATCATTTCAAGCATAGGGCTTTTATCTCGTTTCCTTTTTATCCTTTTTCGGCCCTTAATCATAGCATTAATTGCCATAGGAAGAACCCTAAAAACCAGGGGCTTCACCAGTGTTTGATTCTGCTTATTTTTTAATACTTTAGGGATAGGGTTCATGATACCCCCCCTAAATTTATTGCTGCTGCTGGTGAAATGGGCGAGGATAATACTGCTGGGGTTGGTGAAAGGTGGGATACAGACTCTTTTGGGGAAGACGACACCCCTTCCCCTCCTAAAAAGCTCAGGGTTTCTACCAAGAAGATGTCGGTTGGCTTCCTAAGAGTGAAGAAGATTGTGGAGGAACAGGGAAAGGAGACTGATGAAGATGAGGAAGAGAATACCATCCCTCTCTCTGTGGAAAATAAGAATAAAATTACTCCTAAGAAGTCTGTTATGGCTGCCAACAAGAGTAATCCCTCTGGTGCTGGTACTGTGACCCCTATGGGGGCGAAAAGTAAAGTTGAGAAAAGGGTGAAGACTGACAAAGGGACCCCTGCTCCTGAAACTGTGAAGAATGGAAAAGACGAGGCTGGTAAGGGTAAGGTTCCTATTCTGGTTGATTATGAGAGCTCGGTTGATCATGATGTGTATATTTTGCCCACTGATTCTGAGGGGACTAATTCTTTACCCCAGCATAAGGGTAATATTCGGGCTTCTTCTGTGGAGTTGTGTCTTGCTGATTTCGGAGACAAGAGGGAGGAGATGACTGTTGGGGTTTTGCAGATTGCAAAGGCTGGTTCTTTGTATTCCTTTCAGCTCATGAAATGGGCCCGTCATGAAATAAAGAACTTGAATCTGAAGTATCGTGCCCTCTCTGCTGAGTTTGAGGAGTTGAAGCAGAATTTGGGGAATAATATTACTCAGCCCTCTCCTGACATGACATCCTATGCTCTCTAGTCTTCTGTTGAGAAGAAACTTGTAATGGATCGTGTGGAAGCATAGGGCAATGCTAGGGATTTGCTTGAGAAGAGCTGGATGAGCTGAGTAAGCAGGCTGACACTAATGCTACCCTCAAGAAAATTATGGACAACAACCAAAAAATCCTTAAGTTTGTTGTTGAGAACATGAATACCCTTGTGGTGAAGTTGGAGGCTGCTCATCAGGAGAGGGCTATAGTGGAGATTGATCAAGACAATGAGGCTCTTGCTGGTGATACCGAGGGCCTTGGAAAGAGAACCAGGGCAAGTTTGAAGAAGGCTGCTCCCTTGCCCAAAGATATTCAAGAACTGAAAAATGTGGCTCAGAGGATGAGAAAATTGGAAGAAGAAAAGAGGTCGCATTGACCTTAAATACTTTGGGCTAGTTCTGTTTTTCCCTTTTTTGTTACTTTTTGTGTTTTGCTCGCCTTGGGCTGGTTTTTTGTTGGTCGTGCTGGGGATGGGTTGAATCTGTGTCTACTTGTCTGTTTCTTTTTGTCTTTTTGTTTCTTGTTGGGGGCTTATAATGCAAAATCTGTTGTAACCATTTTGTAAAGGGTTTTGGGGTCCCTTCAAAACCTGCTTTTGCATTAATCCAAAATGAGTCACCGTCCAAGTGGACTCGAGACACTGATTACTTTTTTGCCAATTTAATTGCATAGAATGCGGTTTGTGCTTCCGCTTCATTATTCTTCCGTCTTTCAGTCTCTTTACTCCGAAGGCCAGTAAGCACATTAATAGGCAACCATAATATAACTCTTAAGCATACAAAATAACTTTGATTTTAATATGGACATCATAATACTATAAAAAAATTATAAATATCAATTCAATGCCATAATTCGTGATTTAAATTTTTTAAGATAAATATAAAAAATGATATTCATATGGAAAAATGAAATAATGCATGATAAATTTTTGTATTTATCAAATTACGCATTAATAATTTCTAAGTAATTTCTATCGTAATAGTCAAAATACTCTTCTTATAAATAACAAATGAAGAAAGAATAATGTAAATAAATAAAAATACAATAAAAACAAGTGTTTCCATAATGATATAGATTTTGTTAAAGATAGATACCATAGTTGTATAAAAGTTAACTAAGCCAAAGTGAGTTTGAAATGGATGTGAAAAGTGAGTTATGCATTCCATCTATCAAACTTAATTTATTATTTATATTTTATATTTACGTTATTGTAAGGTAGAGAAATAGGGTTCACTAGCTTGTACATGCAAACTAGGAGACTAGGCCTATTTCCACTTTGATTACATTTACAATATGAAGCCACCAAGAGATATGTATAATTGACGAACACTTTGCTAAAGAGCATCAATTTGACATCATACTTGTAGGGCTTCTATTCCTTTGTTGCTATGAATGTATGATTGAGTGATTCAAGCGGGCTAGGTGATTGAGATCTAGGTTTAAATAAATGATATTGAGTAATCTAGAAAGTGTAAGCTTCAGAACATGTACAAAAATAAAGGAGAATCATGTGTTGCACCTGTTACTATAATCTAAGCCAAAATAGGGTGGTCTATGTTGTCTTGAGGGTTCTGGACCTGCTGGATGAGTTTTTTAACATCAGGGACTAAATCTGGGACCCTAGGAGTCTATATCTGCTTCTTGCCAAATCTCAGATGATTCTGGGAGGTCAAAGGCACTCCAAGTGGTCTTGACCTAGGACTAGGGTGCCACTAGCACCCTTGTCTAGGACAAAGGTGCCCCTATCCAAGTTTTTGGTGCCGAAATCTACGTAGAAGGTTTGATTTGGTCTTTTGATCACTTTTTCGCCTCCTGTCTTTGCCGGCAGCCTATAACTAAATCTGAACCTGCACACAAGGAGAAAAATGGTGTTTGGGGTTGTATAGAGGTTTGCCTTAGTAAAACCCTTGGTTGGGACTCAACCCTGCAACAGTGATGAATTGAAATAGAAATCTAACTTGAAATGCTTGCACGGAAATGCCTAGTTGAAATGATTATACCTCCAATTGATGATGCATTGCTCTTAGGATGAGTCCTCCATGTATTGATGCAATCACATGATAAAATATCATGAAATCATAAGTAAAACAATAATTGAAGATGCCTTGATGTAGTTTCCTACTCTTTGAATCAGATTTGCTCTTGATGAAGAACTGCTCTTGAATTGGAATGCAAGTGTTGTGTTGAGATGTGATAATGTGAGATGTCGAAATGAATTGAGAAGGAGACCTTATATAGGGATCGCATAATGAAACTTCCTTTTGGATGACTTAGGAAAAACAATATATTTGCATCAGGGGGTAGTTTTGGATAGGATAGGATAATAACACCTTATTACGATTCTAAATTTTTGGGAAAAAGGCATGGCCTAGGCTGCCCCAACCAACGTACTTTAGGACTAAAGTTGCTTCGACCGGCGCAGTCTAGACTAAATTTCCCGAATTTTTAGGGATGCTAGATAATAGGGTCTAGAGGCCTGAAGATCATTGGTGCAAAGAAATATAGTGTTTAGATAGGGTAAAATGTGTCTAGAACTTTGAAATGAGGTAGTGTTAAATTTAGAACCAGAAGATTATAAATGCAATGTACAAAAACTCAAAAACCCAAGAACAAATGACACAAAATTTATCCCGGGAAAACCCTCCACTTGAGGGTGAAAACCCAGCCACACAAAAATTCAATCCTTTATTGAAAACTTCTAACTGAATACAATGTTCTCAATCTTAATCAGGAGAAATAATCAAACTAGGATTGTTAACTCTTAACAATCAACAATAGAAGTCTATTAGCAGTTCAAGCATAGCCTGCTTAGCATCCATAATATGCTCAACACTTTCAGAATCTCACAGATTACAAAAGATAAGTGATGGTCACAGCAAAAAATGATCTCACGTTGATCATACATCACAGTCTGAACCAAATACAACAATTAGCAAAATCATAATGTCTGTAGCAGACATGGTAATACCAAAAAGGTAGATGTCGAGACTCAATAATAGTTATCTTTGTATGATGATAATGATGTACTCCTGTCTTGAATGATCATTAAAATGCTCTCCACTCTGCCCGAGCTTGAAACCACCTAGAAAGACTAGTACCGCCAGAAGACCAAGAGTCACTGCTCAGGGCACACTAAACACTCGATGGCAGTTACAAGAATGCTGTTCCATCTCAACAGTCACGTAGACTCTTCCTTTTATTAGACGTTTAATATGAAGCAATAAAACCGAAGGAAGTATTAAGACGTTCACAACATAACCATTTCCAAGGAGCACGATAAACTCTCCAAAGCTTAATATGTGATGACACATCATAATAAACGGTGATAGATAGGAGAGAGCTGTTACACCTCCGAACATCAAATACAAAGACTGAAATAAGGTAAGGAAAAACACAGTGGAATAATAGCTGGCCACACAGTTATCATTGCTTCTATTACATATGCACGAACACAAAGATAGACGGTAGAAAAAGGATGTTGTGAGAAAACCAATCAACCAACAACTCAACTACAGAAACAATGTGCAGAAACTCTTGAAGAGGTGCCAAAGAAAGATAACATGAATAGATCACCAAAAACGATTTGAGAAAGAACGAGTTAACATCAACAAAGGAAAGTGATATGCCCATCGCATGTATGAATGATGTCATTGGCTGCTACAAAACATTAACACTCCCTCTTAGCAAAGGAGATATCATTTATATATTTTCAAGTCACGGAGTCTCTCAACATGACAAACACAATGACTACACCCATATGTGTTTAAAACAAAACTTTATCACAGATTCTCTCAACGTGATAGCATCATGGATTCACTCAACATGATGTTCACCATGGCTACTCCCATGCATGAAATAAACACAAGCTCTAATCGCGGAGTCACTCAACGTGATTTTGTCATGGAGTCTCTCAACATGACATCCACTATGACTACTCCCATGAGTGGAAAGAGCAACAAGGACTTTCACCTCAAATTTCTCTGTCTCAGAGAAAAATGCATTACAAGGGCTTTCACCTCAAATTTCTGTCTCAGAGAAAAATGCATTATAAGGGCTTTCACCTCAAATTTCTCCGTCACAAAGAAAAATGCATTATAAGGGCTTTCACCTCAAATTTCTCCATCACAGAGAAAAATGCATTGCAACATGAAATGAGAATCACTGAAGTTGAGACTCTCTCTCAGCAAGAGCATCATTCTCCACAATACCAAGCTTATCTTGAAAATAAGAAAACTTCACTCTAGGAAGTAGCTTGGTGAGAATGTCAGCTATTTGCTCATCCGTGCAAATGTACTTAAGCTCAACTGCTTTCCTTTGAACCACGTCTCTTAAATAATGATACTTGATCTCCACATGCTTGTTTCTATCATGTAAAACTGGATTAACCGAAATCTTCACACTACTTTGGTTGTCACAAAGAATCACAGCTGGTTCCAAAGGCTGCCCAAACAATCCTGCAAGAAACTTTCGAAGCCACATTGCGTGGCTTGGTGAGAATGTCAGCTATTTGCTCATCCGTGCAAATGTACTTAAGCTCAACTGCTTTCCTTTGAACCATGTCTCTTAAATAATGATACTTGATCTCCACATGCTTGGTTCTATCATGTAAAACTGGATTAACCGAAATCTTCACACAACTTTGGTTGTCACAAAGAATCACAGCTGGTTCCAAAGGCTGCCCAAACAGTCCTGCAAGAAGCTTTCAAAGCCACATTGCTTCTTGTGCTGCCACACAAGTTGCAACATATTCAATTTCTGCTGTATTTTGAGCTACACAAGATTGTTTCCTATTGCACTTGGAAATCATAGCTGAACCTAGGCTAAAACAACAACCAGAAGTGCTTTTCTTGTTAGGCACACACCCTGCCCAATCTGAATCAAAAAAACCTTTCAAGTTTAGACCTTCACAAGAAGTATATTTGAGACCACATCCTACTGAACCACACACATATCTCAATATATGCTTAGCTGCAACAAGATGAATCTGTCTAGGCTCACACATGAACTGACTAAGAGTGTTAACAACATAACATATATCAGGCCTCGTATTGACTAGATACATCAATGCTCCAATCAGTTGCCTATACATAGTGGGATCAACTAAATCTGAACTGGCTGCAACATCATGTAACTTTTTCAGATTTGCTTCCATAGGAGTTGACATAGACTTGCAATCTAACATACTAAATCTTTTCAAAATGTCAATAGGATATTTCCCTTGACTCAGGATAATCTCATTTGGTCTTTGCCAGATTTCTAACCCAAGGAAGTAGTGCATAAGACCGAGATCTTTCATCTCGAATTTAAAAGCTAACTCTTTCTTACATTTAGCAATAAGACCATCCTCTCTAGTAATAAATAGATCAACATAAAGAACTAGAATTAATGCTTTATCATCAATTACCTTGAAATAGAGATTTGGATTTGCATCATTTTTGAGGAAGCCCAAGCTCAATAAATAATGATCAATTCTTTCATACCATGCATGTGGAGCTTGCTTAAGAGCATACAAGGCTTTTTTCAATTTGCATACATGTGATTCTATCTCGGGAATCACAAAACCCTCAGGCTGCTCAATAAACACCTCTTCTTCAATTACACCATTCAAGAATGCCATCTTTACATCCATCTAATGTAATTTCCATCCTTTAACTGCTGCAATAGTAATGATAGTTCTGATAAAGTGTATCGAGCTATAGGAGCAAAAGTCTCCTCATAATCTATACCTTCCTTCTGAGAAAACCCCCTAGCTACAAATCTAGCTTTATACTTTTCAACATTTCCATCAGTTGCATGTTTAATTTTGAACAACCACTTAGAAGAAACAACAGTTTTACCTTTAGGCCTAGGAACAATGTCCCAAATGTCATTCTTGATAATGGATTGATACTCTTCCGTCATGGCATCTCTCCATAGTTGCTGATTTGAAGCCTCTTTAAAACTTGAAGGCTTGGATTGAATAATATGACTCATTAAAGCAACATAACCTGCAAACTTATGATGTCTCTTACTTTCTCTGAAAGTGTCACGAGGGGCTGCATATTTTTCAGCCTCTTGCATAGTATGCCTGTCCCACAAACGTCTCTTTTTGTCAAATGAAACATTACATCGACCAGAAGTGGAATCTATAAGATCAATAGGATCAATATGATCTTCTAAATCAGGAGTCTCCCTTTGAATCTTAGAAGGGGAATCATGGGCAGCAATATCCATATATTGAGAAGTCTCATGATCTTCTCTATCAATTTCCATAGAAGTTCTCTTAGATCTTTTGCAAGCCACATCTTCTTTAAATGAAACATCTCTGCTGATTTCAATTTGCCTTTGACTCAGAATGTAGACCCTATAAGCTTTTGAAGATTCACTGTAGCCAACAAAAATTCCCTTTTTGCCTGAAGGTTTTAACTTAGACCTTTTATCTTTAGGTACATGAATGTAAACTAGACACCCAAATTTTTTGAAATGACCAACTTCTGGTTTTATACCTGTGAATGCTTCTTCAGGAGTCATGTTGTCTAGAATTTGATATTGACTACGATTTTGAACATAAACATTTGTCTTGCAAGCTTCTGCCCAAAGAAAGGTTTGAAGGCCTTGATCATAGATCATGGCTTTCGCTGCCTCAATAATAGACCCGTTCTATCTTTCTGCAACTCCATTTTGTTGTGGATTATAAGGGACACAAAACTCCCACTTATTCCTAGCTTCAATACAAAAATTTTGAACCACACCAGATGTATATTCACCCCCATTGTCTGACCTTTAAACTTTGATCCTTTTATTGGACAAATTTTCTACTAGAGCTTTGAACTCTTTAAATCTAGACAACACTTCATCAGACTCTAAAATTTCTTTTGCTCTACTTTCACTATTTCATTAGCTTTCTCAACTTCACACCAACTTTAGACATAGCATGTTAATTCTTTTCAAAATTTGTTCAAGTTCCATGCTTTCGACTCTCCTTTAGCAATTGCATTAACAGTGATTTGCGAATCCCCTTCCAAGTAAAGTTTATCCATACTAAGTTTCTTGGCTAGTAGTACCGCTGTTAAGGCTGCTTGCACTTCAACCTCATTGTTAGTCCCGTCACAATGTCTTTTTGCTCTAACCACAAGAATGTTTCCTTTTCAATCTCGAGTCACATCGCGAACTCTTAGTGGGCCGAGAGTGCCTTGGGAAGCCCCATCAATTATTAATAATTTTAATATATTTGTTAAATATCAAATTCAAAATTTTATTATTATTTTTACCTATATTTATTATTTGATAAACTTCGAGGGCATTCTGTAGTGGCCACCACGTAGAAAAAGTGAACAACCGATTGAGGGCACCAATAGACCATCATAACAAGACAACAAATTATCCTTGAACAAAATAATTGAAAAACCCAGACTATGACTAACAACATAGAGTATAGGATAAGATAAATTTATTAATGTCCAACAAAAGACCACAAAGGGTCAAAGGGATCGCCGAACAAAAGACAAAAGGTTAGCCCAAAGCAAGGATGCCAAACGATGCTTGGGCAAAAAAACTAGCAACAACCAAAGCAAACAAGCAACAACACAAAAAGAGAGAGGGAGGAGGGGTCTACAACAAGACCCCAAAACCTCACTACAAAATTGGAACAACAAAGAGAAGGATAAGCCAATGGGATGGTAGGCTGAACAGAGCGTCTCCGAGACTTACTATAGGAGGAAGAAGAAGAGGAAGGTCACTGTTGAATATAGCTCCTTCGGGGTCTCATGAATCTAGAATGACTGGAAGGATGGAGACCAAGTTGACACTTGGTACCATGTGTTGACTGAAGCCTAGAGAAGGAGGTGATAAGTTGACAAGACTGCGAACCAGTCGGGTGCTGAAGTTGGAGTGAGTGGTCACGAAGTCTAATGGCCTCTTGAAGATAGAGGGCTACTGGACCCGCCTAAGTAAGAAGTAGAATCTCCCTCTGATCTCATGGTATATAAGACACTAGAAAATGAAGTGTACCCCTATCTCAACCTCCCCAATACTGCATAACCGACAAATTCTCTTCTCCCTGCCAAGTTGATGACCTGTCTCAGTACGGAGCTGATGGGAGTCCACTCTAAAGAAACCAAGGTGAATTCAGAGGGAATGTGACTAGTGGTGAGATAAGTAAGACATGCGATCAATTAGTCCGTTACGCATAGCCAAAAAGTTCTCAGCATAAAATGCCATCTTAGGGTGAAGACCCTTGTGGGGGTTCACCCAAGTAGTGAGGATGAACAGTCTGTACATGTCTGTTATGATACACTTGTTCAACTCCTAGCTGGATGGGAGGAGGTGGTGAGGGGCATCAAAAGAAATACTGAAAGAGGGGGAGACGTTCAATCTTGGTCCCAATAGACCCAAGAAGGGTTGAAGCACTAGCAAACCAACCATGGGTTTGGCTCGAAGAAACATAGGCGACAATGGACTCAAAGGAGCAATAAGTGAGTTAGGGGTACCTGCAGTGCCACTCATTAGAATTGGCAAAACCACGAAGGTAATGTAAGAACCAAATAAGATAAAAAATAGCTCCAAGCTTGAAGGGGTGAGCCCCAAACTCTACAAGAATAATGTTGTGAGGGATGACATGCTTGCACTTGATAATGGGCCAAAGAAGGAGAATTTGGTCCTTCTCCATAGAAGCCCAATTGGGCTCCAATAAGGAAGTTACCCACACCACAAACCCATAAAGAACAGTAGGTCTAATCAGAGAATCCATGAGGGTTAACTTGGACGTGGTGTCCTGGAAATGGTGGTGAAAACATTGTCTCTCAAGGACGACCAAAGAACCAAACCCCTTGATGTGAGGTTGTATGGAAGGTCTCAAACTGAAATGGGGACCAAAAAAATTGACTCCTAGATAGGTGTAAGAAGAGATCTCCACCTCTGAATTGTTGAAGAAAAAATGCAAGCGAGAAGCCTTGAGACAATTGAAAACCATCACCTTTGTTTTCCCCGAATTGACAGTCAATTGTCGTAAGTCACAAAAAGCCGCACGACTATCATGTTGTCTCTATAAACCCTTAGGGGAGGAAGCCAAAAGAACTATGTCATCAACAAAGAGCAAAATAGAAATCAGAACCTAGTGGAGAAGGCAACCATCCACCACCTGAAAGTGCTCCTGAACAAACCCCTCAAGCTCGTCAATATAAATCCTGAAAAGAGTAGGGGACAGGGGGCAACCTTGTCTCACCCTAATGGTGCTCTTGATAAAATTAGGGAATCCTCCAAGGGTCCTAAGACGACCTAGAACACTCTCATAAAGTCTCATAATAGCTGTGAGGAGAGTCTTAAAGATACCAATGTTGGAAAGCGTTTGAAATAGGGCCAGCCGGGGAAATGAGTCAAAAGCCTTGTGGAAATCCACAAAGCAACAATAAACCTTTGAGGAGCGATGATGAGCCTCCTCAATAATGGCCTGAAGAGTCAGAATGTGGTTTGTAGTCTAATAATTAGGTTTGAAACCTACCTTCCCTCGAGAACAGACGCCCCGCTAGTCCAACTCCCTGGAAATAATACTATGTAAAATTGTGTCATACAATTTGGAGAAGGTGTGGCCAACCATGATGGTCTTGTAGCTGTTAGGTTTTGAAGCCGGGCCCAGTTTGTGGACCGGGTGAATAATGTGGTGTGACCAAGACGGGGGAAACCCAGTGCGAACCACATGGTTGAAGATGTTGGATAAGTAGGAGCCTAGGATAGTGAGGCCATGCTTGAAGAACTCCGCCTGAAATCGCTCCTCAACAACCGCCCTACTGTTGTTGAAAGTCCCCACGACTTCCCAAATGTTTGTGGGGGTGAAAAGATTGCAAGAAGTGGGGGAGGAGACATGGATGAGGGGTTGGTCGAGGATATCATAGAGAGAAGAAGTGTGTGAGACTAGGGAGCCATGATGTAACCCGGTAGGAAGGGGAGAGTGGCGGGGAAAAGGGTGCGCCAAAAGGATTTGGGGTAGAGGATAAGAGAGGTATGGAGGGATTCTCTATGCTGGGAGATGTAAAGACGTTTCTTGCAACGGAGGAGGTGGTAATAAGAAGTTTTCAGCCTAGTGTAGAAGGGGTGGTGGTGGATGAAAGCATCTCGCAATATCCGATTGTGGCTTTACAGTCCTCATTGTACCATTTGTTCATAGGACAAGTATTCTTAGGCCTTGAAGGAGGGAACGGTGGGGTGAAAGAATGAGGAAAGGACAAAAGGTCGGCTTCCCAAATAGAGGCAGAAAGGAGGTCAAGCTTGGCAGTGGTGCACTAAAGAGGGAAAAAGTGGGCATGGGGGGGAGGAGCTGCCTGAGGTGGTGGGTAAAAAGATTGCGGCCACGGTCCTCGAAACGGAACAAGGCACGGGGGGAAGGGCTGGGGGGATAGGCGAGGGGGAGGAGGGGGGGAGAAAATCAGCTAAAGAAAATAATTTAGTGTGGTTTGACCAGCCAAATGTGACATAGCCAATAGCCCCTAACTTGGAAAATTCTTCTTACTGTTCCCTTGATTTTTACAGTTAATCCAATAAGTGAATTACAGTGAGCCTCATTATGTGACTGACACCTAATTTATAGACTTTCCAGCCTGTATAAAACCATATTAGTGGGAGACTGATGCCTTGACATTCATCTCCCATATCAGAAAAAACTTCTCTCTCAGAGATACATACAGAGATGTCTGTAGAAATTAGTAGACTTTAGATAAAGTTTCTTTACGCCTCTATATGTCTCCATTAAGCATTTCTTGAAAAATTAGGGAACTTACTATACAGGTTTCTCAGATATATCATATAAATTACATTGGGTTTATCTAAAATGCTAATACATGGTTGACAAAAGTTAAAAGAACTAGTGAAATATACTTAGACTAAGTAGTCTTTCCTTTTGTTGACATCTATTACAATGCTTTAAAATGTTACTTTTTTTTAATTTTAAGCATTTTAATGACTTTTAAATTTTTTTAAGTTGCATCCACTGTGTGCTTATTTGTTTTATATATAATTCTAAATTATTTCTATCCCCCCTACAATTAACCATGCCCAACTTCTTTCCAATATGGTGTATGGATACCCATCATGGTCTCCCTTACCAACACCAATCCTGTCTCGTGGTAACTACGTAAAAATCTTAGCTGGTGCCTGCTTTAGCAAATTATTTGTGCAATATTAAAATTTAAGCTATAGTAGTTTGATATGCTTTTTGTCCTCTTACCTGTTCTAATAATTTGTACTCCCCACCCCACTCTCTCTGTCTATCTGTATGTCTGTTTCTCTATTTCTCTCTCATTATGTTTGTACAGTGATTCTGAACCTTGTGCTGGTCATTTTCTTTAAGTACTATTGGAGGAAAAGTATCTCTCGGGCTTCCTCATTAATAGTTATGGTTGATTGAACTTGACTTTTTTGAAAACATGTCGTGTTTCCTTGTGGTTCCATCTTTCTTGGAATCTGCTTTGGTGGAACTTATTTTGCTCATACTCATTTGATGAAAACTATTGCCATTTCCACACAAGTGACTTACAGATTAATGTATGATTGTAATTCTATATAAAGTTTAACTTCTTCATGAGAATTCCTTTTGTATGCAATCATACATTTCTGTTTGGACACTGAAACGACTTTTTGTTTTTTATATCACCAACATACTAGTTTTTACCTTATTTGCAGTCAATGCTAAGATTAATTCTTGCATTCAATTGCAGTTTGAATTTTCTGTATTGCTTGAAAAGAATATAATTATGACTTGGCCAAGTGTGCCGATGCAAGAGCATTCGGGTTCATGAGCAATCCTGTGTTACCCAAAAACATTTTTAAAAAAAGTTGTCTTCTTTTTGATTTTGTGTTGCTTTGGTTGTTTATATGTTTGCTCAATTCATAATTTTTGGCTAAGTTTAGTTTGTCTTGAAGCTTGGTTAAACCTTATTGCAGCCATTTTTATGGTTCGCAAACCCTTAGATTCACTGATGGGTTTGATAGTTTGAAAGTTTGTCAATCGGCTGATTGCCGACAAAGGCATTGTGCTGGTGAATGTTTCAGTTCGGAAACTATGTTTTTCGCCAATGAAGAAGTTTGTTAGTTTGTAGTTTGGTATGTCTGCCAAAAAAGGAAAAGTGCTTGACTTTGTGGTTTATGACAAAGCGATCTTACCAATGGGTTTTAAGTTTTGGCAAATTTATGAGTCCACTGATGAATGTTTGGTTTTCTATTGGTTTGCCAATAGGGGAAGTTGCTGATGGAAAGAGATTAAAGGAAGATAGTGTGGGGTCATAAAATTCACCATTAGGTGATGGTTCAGAGCTGTCGAAACACCAATAACAAGCAGCCATTAAGGATAAACGATTTTCGAACTGCTAGACAGATAAAGGACACATCGCAGAGGCGGATTACGCGCGACTGCTGAACTTCCTTGGGTGGTTGAGCATTCTCATGATTGAATGTATATAATGGATGAATTTGTGTTGTTTGGGTTGGTTGGGTCTGCAAAGGAGGAGTGGAATAGGGTGTTGAGTTTGATTGAGTAGGCGCTGATGTGTCGATAGTGAAGGTTGCCACAGACATCAAATTTTGTACTCTTGGAATTGTGATTGATATAACCCAATAAAGAAGCATAATCATTTGTTTGTCTTGGAATTCTGTTGTGCATTTTGAGAATTGTCATGTCATAAATATTTCTTCATTCGTCTCATCACTGTCAAAACTAATTTGATAGTGATTCAATTGTATAATTTTCAATCTGTGGTAATCAATCGTTGAAATGCTTGTTTATTTTTGATTCTGTTCCTTCTGTTGGCCATTGTTTTGAAATTTGACTAGGTTTTATATAGTCATTGTGAAAAATACTAGGTTTTGGGAGTAGATGCACACATGACTGTCAAGAATGAAGGGAAAGGGGAATCATCTTTCACACTGTTGAGACCCCCTACCTTGATATTTATTTATATGCAAGCTTGTATATTTGGAGTATTTTATAACCATTAAACTCTATTTCACTGGTTGTGCAACAGTAGTTACACAGTTCCAGTTGGTCCATAAGTATAGCCATTTGTTTGCACTTTTGAGTTCGTACCACAAGCTTTTCTGATGTCTTTGATCAAGACAAGTGAAGACACAGTTGCTTTTCTTTCAATGGGTAACATTCGTTTGTCATTTAACGTTTGGTTATTGGTGAGAATCATGTATGTCAGTGACTTATTGAAAGAAATTAGACTTGAATAAACTTGATGTTAGGAACCAGTAGGGCAACATTTCGTAATTATAGAGTGAACCAGTTTTCCTTGAATCTGTTGAAATGATCTTAACAATATCAACAACATTCATTAGTTAGTTAGTTTATGTATGGACTGAACCTAATTTTGCAAGGAAGAACTGTTTAGAAGTATGCATTGAGCTTGAGTATCTTGTTGAGGTGATGTTAACAGAATCATTCACAAATTTCTTTTTATAGTTTATCTTTTGTAAAGTAAGTCAACTTGTTATGCTTTTGACAACAATATAATTTATAGCTAATCATTATTAGTTATCTGCATGTTTCATGTGTGAATATCAGCTTGTAAGAACTGGTCGACGCTCATTGCCATCTCAAGCAGATGAGGAGGCCCATCAGCTATCTTATGTACAAAAACATTTGCCAAATATATTGGCTTTGTTGGCTGAACCATCAGAAGATGGAAACAGTGAGATGCAGGTAGTAAGAATTTAGTGAAATTTAATTTTCACTCTCTCTATTTATATTAGGTTTTACTATTCTTTTTGTGAGCAAGGCTGTTTGGGAGATGATTATGTGCAAGATGATGGCTCCCTTAGGAATAGAAGAGAAGATTTTTTTCCTTTAAACCTGGACAAGTTAGGAAATTGATTCTATTTGTAGTAAAGATTGTCTTTGAAATAGAGCTGGTAGTTACTATTTTGTTACTTACTCTGTACCATTGCTTTTCTGCGCCATTGGATATTTAGGTCTTTTTTCAAATAAGGATGACATGCTTTTGTTTACTGTTTTTGAGTTGAATGTTTCCTTTACTGCTGGCCCTTATGCTGCAAAACTAGTAATTATTTTTTGAGATAAAACTGAAATGCCTTCATTTAGAGTATTACTGGGAGGAATTCGTGTTTAGTATTTCAAGGACATTGTAGAGGGTTTACATGATGGGTTAATTGTATTCTGTTAAAAAGGGAAATGGGTAATTAATGTCCTATACAGCCTCTTTGAAATTCAGCATCTCTGCTACCATGTCTACTTGTAACCACATGATACATATTTCAATAAGTCTGGAATTTTACTTTCAACTCTTTATCATTATGCCTTTGTTTCTCAGGTAATTCTGGAAACATATTTTTTGCAACATTTTTTGGAGCAACATCTCCACAACTAAAGATAATTTGAGCAAGAAGAGATTACCAAATTTCTTACAATGCACTACTTGAATGACACTGGCGCAGCAGAAAGCTATCTGTCTGCTTGCAATGCTCAACAAGAAAAGATTATCGTCAAAGTTCATTGTAAAAAAAAAATGTACTTATTGGCACACATACAAGTGTATGACTTCTGTGGTGTGGATAGATGAACATTTGCCAAACTAATCTCCATTCCTTTTGAATAATAGCTCATTTGTACATATACTACATCTTCAACAACTTGATCGTAGATTTCTTATGAACTTGATTGCTTCATTCCACATCCTTTTGTTTTCAACGGCAAGTACAACCATCACCGTAAAGTGCAATTGGTTTTTCTTTTTATATTTTCCATTATAGCAAAATTATTTTTTATTTTAGTATCCATGAATGATCACTAGGTCATTGGGACTTCAATGTACAAGTTATGTTAGCATGATTTATGAACTTTTGTACTAAAGCTGAGAGCAGAAGAACTGATGGTAGCACTGTCTAAAAACATCATAGGGCCAAATATGGTATTAGATAAATGTTCCAGGGGTAAAGGGGACAAGGCTAGGCAATCTGGACAAAGCAGAGTACACAGCTAGAACCTTTTCTAATAGCAATTGGTAATAAATCTTTTAAGGAACAAAGAAAATGTGCTATCAACCTCTATCAATACGGACCCCACTATGGGCAAGGAGAACTCAATTTAACTTAGGCATTGGATAGGTATGTCTTTCAAAGTTGCCAAGATGGTGAAATAGTGGAACATGAAGACATGTTTTGGGACTGCAGACAGATGGCCAATGGATGGAGAATATTATATATATGTACATATTATAGATACAGTAAACTTACAGAACATGTTTCATATTTTTTCAACTGTATAAGAAACTATAACTTGATTTAACATTTGAAAGAGCTGAAATTTAAATAAAATTAATGTCGACTACAATGACATTAACCATTGAAAATTCAAAATTGAATGCGAAAATTTAGTGAGATATTGAAATTCAAAAAAGTTTTATAAACAGAATAATGTAACTGGAAGATTAGCAATGATCATGAAAATAACTATTTCAAAACACCTCCTTTTTTGTTTGTAAGTTTTTTCATATAGGTTTTCCGTCTTAAACAATTGTTCATGTGGGAGATGTTCGGATGCTTTCAATGAACTTGGGATACCCTGTGGATGTCAGAATCTCCCTAAGTTAAGTATGTTTCAGGTAAGTCACATAAACTTTCTAGAAGGTAGACAAGAAGCTTAGTAGCTTCTCTGAAGGGAGTTTTTCTGAACACAAAAAAAACTTGAAGGTAAAGGGCCAATCATCTCTGAGAAGGATATTATAAGAAAGTGGACAGGAAACCAATTGGGTCTCCATCCAAACAGTAATACCTTACCCCATTCAAATCCTAGATAGCACATTTGAAACAGATGAAGTCTCTTTTTAGTTGCTTTTGAGAGAATAATTGCTTTGAAGATAGTGTTAACTTCAATTGTGGAGGACAAACTGCTGCCCTCTACACTCATCTGGAAATAAAATAGATCAAAATCTTTGGACTGAATACCAAGCACTCACGGGGTTTGTATAAGCAAAATAAAATATGGTCTTATGTTTGTGAACATTCCAGTTCAATGCAAGAGGGTAATCTTCAAAATACTAGAATTCAAAAAGGGCATGCTAGCATTGACATATTTGGGTTTTCTACTCCATTAGAAATGCACAAATGATTTTTGGGAGGCTGTGGAGAAAAACTCAAATATCAGTTCGTTGTATTGTCAGGGAAAACCAAAGTTTGCTAAACCATTGATTCTCTTTGGAAAGCAGAATTTAATTAATCCAGTCAATTGTTCAAGTTGTCCTTGTCTATTTGATCTCGCTTCTTCACATTGCTGGCAAGTGGATGGTTTGCTAAACAAATCACAAAGGAATTTTTTTTTTTTTTTGGGAGCTGCAGAATAAAAACTCAAATCAGTTGGCAGTATGGCTCCACATAGCCCAACCAAAGCTATTGATTGGCGTGAATGTGAAGAAAAAAGAGAGAATTTATACATGTCGATGAATGACCAAAAATAAATCAAAGGGACTGCAACTTAGATTAGGTACAATAGCAGATGATTAGAGCGAAAAGGGTCCTAGAAATGAAGCTAAAATTTTAAAAAGTGAGAATATTTGGAAAAAATATACATAGTTACACCCATTAAACAATAGTACCTTTAGACAGATTTCATAGTACACACTATATTAGAAAAATAAAATGATCTTTAGTTTCCAGCTCCTAAAGAGGACAAAGGCAACATAATCTTTCAATTCCATATAGAACCTTCCCTTTCATTCAAAGCTGATGAATTGTTGGTAGTAGGGAAAAACATCGGAAATGTGAGCTTGCACCAGGAATTTGTGTCATGAAAGGGGGGGTGCAAAAGAGTCTTGATGTTGAGAAGCGATAGAGCCACAACCACTAGAGTGAGACTTGGGTAGGCAGAGGTACTTAAAATATTGTTCTTTGCTTTATTTTTTGAATAAAAAGAATTAAAACAAATAAAAAATGATTTTTTTTATAAATCAAAAATTTGTTTAGGTTGTAAGCCCTACCTGGGCACACAAACTCATGCCTTTTATAGGGGTAATCTACATAGGGTCATAGAGGTGGTAGGGTTGGGGCATGTTTCCCTCAAGTAGGGGCCCTAAAACTCTAATTGACAACAAACAAATTGGTCAATATCCATTGGATAGCAACTTGGGAGCCACCCATCACCTCCTCTTGGTTTTGCTATTGTTCCTTCACCGTAGCTCTGTTGATTGTCACCACCAAGGCACTTCTGCTCCACGATGCCAACTATGGTTAGTGAGTCCACCACTCACACTCAACCTCTTCATTGCTTGATTGACCATAGGTAGGTGGCTCACTCACCATTGTAATAGCCCCTCCTTTTTTCCATTTGCTTTTTCAATGGAGGAGATTCTTTTCAAATGGCTTTTCCTTGGCCGTATGGAGGTCTTTTTTGTTGCATGTTTTTGAAATAGGCTATTTTTTTGTGGTCTTCCCAAATGATGGTATTGATTTTTGCCCAAGAGGCTTGGTGTTTTTAGAAATCACATTTAAAAAAAACTTTTGCTGTGTAGTAGTCTTTTGAGCTTAAAAGTTATAGCTTTCATAATCTGACTTGAATTTGAGTCAATTTTTTTGAAAATGGATTTGTTTAGCACTATAGATTGATGTAGGCTATTTGCTAGTTGTGATAATTTGATTGTACTTTTAGCTTTTTGGTTCTCATAAGACATTGTAAACCTTTGGAAATGTAAGAGATTTTGTAATCACATTGAATTCTAAAGTAACCACACTCATAACTCAATAAAGGTTTTAAAAAAATAATTTGAGGGACGAGGGGGGTTATTAATGCACACATGTTCAACTTATAAATTGCCATTTCATGTCCCAGTCTTGGGGAGTTTACACCATTTTGTAGTCAATAAACTCACATAAAGTTTTAAATTTGGTAAGGTGGTAATCACTCATTACCTTGGAAGAAGTAAGCTACAAGTCTCAACTTGATTGGATTTTGAAGCATTGCTTGTAAATTCTTCTCATGCCACATTTATATGGGCTTATTCTTGAACCCATTACACATTGGCAGAAATCTACACGGGAAATAGAAATGATCATGCCTTACCATTGATCGGTGTAGTGTTGGCTACCACACATTGTCCCCTTTGTCATACATTGAATGCCTTTGCACTCTTGTGACCACAGTATGGGGAACATAGGGAGATCTCAATGTACCCCCATTCTCTGGTGATCTCATTATGGACATCTTTTTATCCTTGATGATTTTGAAAATCCTTTTATGGTGATGGTACTAAAGAGGAACTTGCTTATTGGGAAAGTCTTGGATGTCTTGATGACATAGAGACATTTCTAGATACTTATCCTACACATTTATTATTGTTAGTTTGTCTACCATCTCCACCTACAACATTGACAAAGATCTTGTCTTCTCTGTATGCGACTACAAGTTCTCTTCAATAGTTTATGCTTAAATTCTTAATTGTATGATGTAGCCCATGCCCTTTCCACCGCAGACCTTATTCCGTTGCCTTTGTATGATGTAGCTCATGCCCATTCCACCGCAGGACTCTAGCGTTTGTATGATGTAGCATGGCCCATTCCACTGCAGGACTTACCCCTGGCCTTTGTATGATGTAGCAGGGCCCATTCCATTGCATGGCTTATCTATCTTGTGAGGAATTAGTCTAGAACATTTCATATGATTAATCATTATAGACTGATGAGTGGTCTCTTCATCATACAAACATATATTGCAACAGAATATACAAAGCCTAATTAGGGTGACTGTTTTATGGCTATGTCTCTTATGCATAAAACAGTTCAATGTAGATTTAGTGATGTGTAATTCATATAAATTCTTAATCTTGTAAATGATTTAGTGATATGAAACTGATAACATGTAATCATTATAGTGTGTAATTCTGTAAATTCTCATATGTTTCCAGAATAGATGTATATTTATATCAGAGTATATGCAGTAATTACCTGGATATTTATTAAAAATCTGCTAATGTATATATGACAGAAATATATCATAGAATCTTTCCTCGGAAATCTGATTGTAATCCAGGGTTCACCTACTCCCTTGTTTGATTCGATCTCTTCTTGCTTTATAGGTTCTGTGTTACGTATATGCCTGGATGGTGAATTGAAACCCTCTATTTCTTTGGTTTATTTGGTGGCTGTAATGGATGCTAATTGTTTCTTCCCTTGTTTGATACCTTTCCTGTCGTTGTTGTCTTCTTAATCCTTTCTCTGTCATTCCTTGTCTATTGCCAACAGTGTATGCCCAATATGGTTTGTTTTGTTTATGGGTATTACCTTTCTTAGAATGGGTTATGAACTTTGTATATCTCTTGTGTCTTTCGCTGCTTGTTTGGTGCCATCAACTGCAGGCTGCTGATTGTATTAACTATATATTGATGGTTGTATACATCCATCAATATACATAGATGGAAAACTCGGACTTGGCAAAAAATCACCAAGCCCTGAAAAAGAATACTCGGGAAAAAATAAGCCAGTTTTTGGAAAAACTCGGGAACTTAAAAATAGCATAAAATTTAATTAAAAATGCATTTTTTTTGCAAAATTCTACGAGAAGATGCATCCAATGAGTTAATTAATGAGCAATCAAAAGAAATAAGGTAAGTTTAGATATATATAAATGCAAAGTGGGTACAAAATCACATTCTCATGTGGAATGCTGATGACTGAAAGCAAAATAGTTTCTACAAAACTAGAAGGAAATACATCATTACAAATTACAATTACATCTTCCTCTTCCCAACTCTATAAGTATGAGCAAATAAGGGAGAGGAACTAGAAGAAGTAGAGGGCCTAGTCCTAGAAGTAGAACATTGCACTGAGCATGACTGTGCCTCCTCACTCGGTATCCTTGTTGATGTGTGTGGCTTGCTCTCCATCCTGGATGTATCTTCTGGCCTTGGCACTACTAATGAATCCTCATTTGACTCCTCATCATCCTCCTCAATGTCATCTAATGTGAAACCAAATCCACTCCCCTCCTCCTCCATAGCCTGCCTCTCCAAATCAGTGATGTCATCCTCTGTAAACAATGGAGGCTGCTCTTGTGCCGTCCAATCAGAGTAAGGATCTATATTGTCCAAATCAATTGGACCAACTGGTGCTTCCTTTGCCCTTCTCAAGTGCAACTTAAGATTGTATTGCATATAGACAAGATCATTGAGGCGTTTTTGGGCTAACTTGTTTATCTTCTTTGTGTGGATGGACTCAAATAAGCTCCAATTGCGCTCACAATGGGATGAGCTACAAGGCTGGCATAAGATTCTAAGAGCAAATTTATTTAGATGTGGGGTATTTCCACCCCAACTTTGCCACCAAGCCTCTGCAAAATAAAATATTGAGAAGTTAAAAAGAAAAGAGACAAGCGAAACATAATTTATCAAATGGCAAAATTGCAAATGTTCTACTTTTACCTGGGGTTTGAGTGCCTCTTTCTCTCTTTGCTTCCACATAGATTTGTTGTTCGTTCACAACAAGGTCTCTCTTAGCAACATCAGGTACCATCCCCTGAATGCATATAGAGAGGCCCTCCATGACCTCTCCATTAGGATTTGAAAATGAATCATCATATCTAAAACAAAAACAAAGTGAAACCAAGTCTTAGTACACAACCTACAAAAACAAAGTGAAATCAAGTCTTAGTAATAATTGAATAAGAATCACTGTACTTGAAACGAGGGTTGAGGAAGTATCCTGCTACATGAATGGGTTGGTGGAGCTGTTTGTTCCACCTCCTATCAACAATCTCCCAAATGGGGTCATATTTGAGTCTATCCCCCTTGTAGTAATTTTTGATAGACTCTTTGGCCCTATCCATGGCCTCATACAGACACCCCATTGGGGTTTGATCTCCATCAACCAAGCGCAAAACTCTCACCAGGGGCTTAGATACTTGCAATTGAAATTTTAAAAATATAGATTAATTAATGAAGTTAGTAACAGTAAGTTACAAATTAATAATGAGAGACTTGAATCAAAAGATCAATTAAAAATTAAAGTTTTGATTCTTGAAGTTACCTTCACAATCTCAGAAGCCTTGTCCATAAAATGTTGATCAAAGACAATGTGCACAACTTCTCCTTCAGGCTTCTTTGGATGAGCTGATTCAAGCCATGGTGGACTCACAAACATTTGTTTCAAAGAATTCAATGCACCAATAATACTTTGCAACATCAAGAAAACCGTTGCAAATCTTGTGACTGCGGGTCTCACCAAATCTTTCCCTTTAGTGAATTGTGTCATCAAATTTAGAACCCAAGGGTGATTGTAGATATACTTTGTTACCCACCTTGCATCTTCCACAATTGGAGTCACCCAATCAAGTTTTCCTATGTCCTCCAAAAGAAGGTCAAGAACATGTGCTGCGCAAGGTGTCCAAAAAAGAGTGGGGTGCTTGTTTTGGAGGATTCTACCTGGCATATTAGTAAAAATTCAATAATTAGTTTCCAATTTCCATATTTTATCTAAAAACTAAATTAACTATCACTTATTAATATTTAATGATAATCATGCGCAACATAAATATTAAAATTTAAAATTACCTGCTGTCACATATGTTGCTGCATTATCTGTGATGATTTGCACCACATTCTCTACTCCCACCTCCATGACAACATTCTCCAACATTAATGCCAATGTTTGTGCATTTTTCACTTTGTTGGAGGCATCAACCGATTTCCAAAATACCACATCAGCCTTGTAAGCAACCAAGAAATTAATAATGGTTTGGTTTTTTCCATTTGTCCACCCATCAGAAAGAATGGTGCAGCCATATTTACTCCACTCCTTTTTTTGCTCCTCCACCACTAGTCTGGCCCTATCAATTGCATTTACAATCAACCTACAAAATCAAAGTCAAATCAAGTCTTAGTACTCAATTTTGATTTAATAAACATGAAATAACAATTTAAATTTCAAAATGAAACCAAGTGGATTCCGATTATTTACTTACCTACCACTCAAATCCTTGCGAGAAGGGGCCTTGTACCCTTTTCCCGAAACTGTCATTGCGGTCACCAAATTGAGCCAATAGGGGCTTTCAATCACACTTAATGGGAGATTGTTGAAATATCAAAAATCAGCACATGCAATATCAGTTTTCTCATTTGCCTCCTTGTTCCATCCAGTGGCCTCTAATGATGGTTGTGCACTAGGTGTATTCCTGGGCACAAAATAATTGCCTATCCCTCATGCTGATGTGTAATGTCCCTATTTTTCAGTCTCTTGAGATTAGCTTAGTTTGGCGACCCTCGTAAGCTAATCAGGTGATCAGAGGGGGTTATTTGGTAGAGCCAGTGATTGGATTCCATTTTGGAGCTTCTGTCTGTCAGGTTTTCTCTTCGTTTGGGCCAGATTGGATGACTTACTATTTATAGTAAGTGTTATTTTGGGCATAGCTTGGTATAGTAGGGCGCCTGCACAGTGTCATCAAGTATTGCAGGATTGTTTATTGGGGATCTCCAGTTTGAGAGACTTAATATTTTTAGTAAGTCTATTTTTGGCAGATGACTATTTCTAGCAGGGCAGTTTGAGTTGGGGGCTTTGTTGTCAGAAATTAGTTTGTTGCAGTCAGATAGATTCAGTGGCTTCTTCATTTTAATTGTCGTTATTAAATTAAGTTATTTTAATTTAATAACTTTACGACTTTATAACTTTAATTTTATAAAATGATGTTGTGTTGAAGAAGCCACTTAAGTGAAAAAAATAAAGTTGAAGCTTTTTGAAAAAGCTTATATATTCAACTCGAAAAAACACTTTACTTATCCATTATTCATTTGATGAAATTTGTTATGAAGTTTCTTGGCTGAGAGAAATGACTAGGGTTTGAGGACTGATATCTCTCTGAGGTAATTTGAATCATCACTGATTGATGATGAATTTTGCAAATTGAATTCTGAAAATTTTTATTGAATCTCTGGATATTGATCTTGATGCTGAGGTAAATCAAGAGTGAGAAGATTTGAGCAATTACATTTAAGTTGGAATTCATTACATTGTTAATTTCAATATTCTTCAATTATCGAAATTCTGGAGGCTGGATTATCTCCAAGTGGTGGCCGAAATTGATACTAGGAGGGCTGCGGTTGAATTACAGGGAATTGTGAATGTTTGTAAGAAGCTGCGTTAATCATTTAAGAAGCTGCGAAACTACTATGGATGCCGCGTTTTAATTTAATGGTAGACTGTCATTGTTTTGATGGCTGTGGATATTATGTTTGGTGATTACCTTAGTGTTTGGTGTTCGAATTTCATTAGCATGAAGCTGCGTGAGGTACCAGAAGGGCTGTCATTGCCTTTTTCCATCAGCTATTTGTGACGTTAAGGATGGAATGCTATCCTTGTTGCTAACATCAACATTCAGCCTGCTGTGAATCATTCTAAGAGGCTGCGATACAATATCAAGCATGCTACAATTCGTGAAAGGTGCAAATCTGAATTAAACTTATCTTGTATTGTCTATTAAATATTGGTAATTCTCATTTGATTGTTTTAGCCAGCATACGGAGTGCATAGGAAATTGAAATTCGGTTCTATTTAATTTGGGAGAATTTGTTATAAAAGATTTATATGTTTAAAAATTAAAAAATAATTGCAATTAAATTTGGGAAAGAGCCAATTTGCAATAGAGAGCCAGTTGGGCTCTTTACATGATGGTGGTGAAGAACTAGGCACTCTACTAGAGGAAGCAGAAGCGGTAAAAGAGGAGGCACTTTGTTTGCGGATGCGTGGGCCATGAAGAGAACCCACTATGCTCTCAAGTGCTTCTTCTTCTTCCTGAATGTTAATAGGAGCACCTTGAGTTTCAGTTATGGCTGCCCTCACATCTAATCTTTCCCTCTCCCTTTGCAATTTTTTCTCTTCCCCGGCTGCAAGTAGGGCATTAACAAATCTTTTTATCTCTTCTGTATTTTTTTCACATGGATTTGTATCATGCTTCCTAATGCCCGCAAGGTGGTATTTGAGGCAGTTTATGCCTCCAGAAACTACTCTCTCATAGTTTATGCAAATCACTTTCCCAGGTTCATTCGGTGCTTCATAGGCATACCACCATGTCTTATCTCTAGCATTTTTAGGCCGGGTGCCTATAAATCCAGAAGGGCATGGTGTTAGCGGCCACACTTTCTCTGAATTTGCCATGCTGATTTAATGGTTAACTGCTGCCCACACATAGAAATTCAAAACATAAAAAAATATTTTAGAAAATAAATTAAACAAAGTTAGAAACTATCTAAATTAGTTACAATCTTTTTAGACATCATTCAAAGTTAGAAAAAAAAACTAAACAAACTGGTAGGGTTTGATATTTAAAAAAAACTAAATTTTCTTCAAAAAAACATTGATAGATTCATCATTTTCTTAAAAACTTGTCCAAAACAGTGTTGAATCTTGTTTTAATGATTCAAAATCATTTCTAACTACTTAGAAATGATTTTGTATTCATTTAGATTCAACCAAAACAAAATAGAATGTTTAAAAATAAAATAAAAACAATCTCAGCAAACCTACCTGGAAATGTGTTTTTTCTTCAAAAAACAGTTGAAATCCGCCTTCAATCCACTTGAATCTGCCTAAGAATGGCTTGGAAGCCCACTCTCCTCCTCCCCTATTCGCTCAAGACGCAGCAGTTACAAAACACAATAAGAAAATGCATTTTTTTTGTTGCCTGGCGCTGATATACAAACGCGGGCGAGTTATTTTCAAAAACTTGCAGAGTTTTTCGTTAAAACTCACCGAAAAATCAGCAAGTTTTAACGAAAAACTCTCGAGTTTTTGTCGCGAGTTTTTGGCCGAAAAATTCGCCGAGGTGAAAAACTCGGTGAGTATTTGCCAGTCTGCGACTACTCTGCGAGTATGCCATCCTTGGTTGTATATTCAAACATCTTTTTTTTTAATATGCTTTTCCTTGTCGTTCTCATCCTTCTTGTACCTACTTGTGGGGGAGGGGAGTGAGCTTTCCTTCAAAGGTTGTCACTCTTTGTTTATGGTCTCATAGCTTTTGTTTAGGCATTATATATATATATATAATTTTTTTTTTGATCAGTTGCTTTTGACTAAAGCTACGAACTAGCGAGGCCACATTTTATAATATATATTTTTTATTGGTATACATTATTATATATTTAAAATAATATTTGATTAGTACATTAAATCATAGTAGCGAAAATCTACAAAAAATCTCAATTATACCCGATTAATCCTGAATCCTGGAGCTTGCCGATTTTTTCCCCAAAAAACCGGCTAAAATTGGTCAACTATGGGCAACAATTTTTGGGCAAGAAATCACATTTAATCGGCAAAAAAATCATGTTTAAATCATGATTAATTGCTAATTAAAAGGGCACAGATTGCTGGTCATCATTTTCATCGCCATTTCTAGGTATTCTGTTTATATCGTTTATTGGATTATTGGCTAGTTTGCATGGGTACTCGTACCCACACCCCTAGGACGCATACCAGGTACTGGTACATGTACCCACGTATCGGGTACTCAGTGGGTACTTGGTAGATGATTATTCTACATAATGACTTGGGTCACTTTTCTAAGAGAGAAGTTTGAAGCATTTATAAAGTTAAAAGTTTTAAAATCAATGGTAGAAAATCAAATGGAGAATTTATCTCAAAGGAATTTAATGACTTTTGTGAGAAGAATGGAATAAGGAGACAATTTTCTACCCCAAGAACTCCTCAACAGAGAGGAGTGGTTGAAAGGAAGAATAGAATTGTTGTTGAAATGGCTAGGATTATGTTAAAGGATGCTAACCTAACCAATGTATATTGGAAGGATGCGGTGCATACTGCAGTATATCTTCTTAATAGGGTTCAAATCAGAGCAAATCATTCAAAGACACCTTATTAGTTGTGGTATGGGAGAACACCTACTATGAGATACTTTAAGATCTTTGGAAGCAAGTGTTATATTAGAAGAGATGAGGATGTTAAAGGATGCTAACCTAACCAATGTATATTGGAAGGATGCGGTGCATACTGCAGTATATCTTCTTAATAGGGTTCAAATCAGAGCAAATCATTCAAAGACACCTTATTAGTTGTGGTATGGGAGAACACCTACTATGAGATACTTTAAGATCTTTGGAAGCAAGTATTATATTAGAAGAGATGAGGATGGATTGAGAAAATTTGATACAAGAGCTGACAAGGGAATATTTTTGGGTAATGCAATAGACAATTAAGCTTATCATTGTTTCAATAAAAGAGTAAACAAGGTTTTTGAAAGTGCAAATGTAAAGGTTTGTGAAGAAGGCTCTCTATGTGGATTAAAACAGGCACCTAGGGCCTAGTATGCTAGATTAGATAAATATCTTATATAACAAAAATTCAAAAAAGGAATTGTTGACAATAATCTCTATTTTAAAATAGAGGAGGATAAATTGCTGATAGTAGAAGTATATGTTGATGACATCATATTTGGTGGAGGGGATAAATTGTGTAATGAGTTTGTTGTTGACATGCAAAATGAATTTGAAATGTCAATGATCGATGAGTTGTCATTCTTTCTCAGATTACAAGTTAATTAGTCTAATGATGGAATCTTTATATCTCAAAGCAAATATGTAAAGGAAATGTTAGAAAAGTTTGGTATGAGTGATTGTAAACCTATTGCAACTTGTATGAATGTCGGTTGTAAATTAAGAAAGAATGACGAGTCTTTAGAGGTAGATCAGACAAAATATAGGTCAATGATTGGTGGACTTTTGTACTTAATTGCTTCCAGACCAGACATTATGCAAACTCTATGTTTGGTTGTCAGATTTCAGGCCAAACCAAAGGTCACACATGAGCAAGCTGTGAAAGGAATTTTCAAATATCTAAAAGGAATAGAGCATTATGGTCTATGGTACAAAAGGGAAGGAAACATCATGTTGCAGGCCTTTACTGATGCTGATTGGGCAAGAAGTGTTGATGTTAAGAGAAACACTAGTGGTGGTGCGTTCTTCTTAGGTCACAAATTGTTTTCTTGGCATAGTAAAAAGTAGGGTTCAGTATCCTTATTTGCTCTTGAAGTAGAGTATATTGCTGTATCTTGCTGTACTCAAGTATTGTGGATGAAACAAACACTCAAGGACATAAAAGTAACATTTAATGAGGCCATTCCTATTATGTGTGATAATACAAGTGTAATCAATATTTCCAAGAATCTAGTGATGCATTCTAGGACAAAACATATATCAATCAAATACCATTTCTTGAGATAAAAGGTTGCAGAAAAGGAAGTAAGATTGGAATATGATCCTACCAAAGACCAAATTGTAGACTACTAGAGCTCTAGCAAAAGATACTTTTGAGCTTGTTCGGGAGAAACTTGGGTTTATCAACCCTCCTTTCTCTAATTGAAAATTATTAAGAAGGTGCATTTGTCTAGGGGGGAGTTTTATGGACTGATGCTGGTGGCTGTTCTCAGAGGGAGTGATGATAAAAATGTTCTTGGCCTTTGTCCTTGATGGCAAGGGGGGAAAGATAAGGAAAATGGAGAGTTGATAGTGATTTTTGTCAAAACTTTTTTGGTGGCTGTTTGCCATTAATGAAAAAGGGGGAGATTGTTGGAAGTATATGTTTGGTTGTCTGTTGTCATTGATGTCAAACATTGTGTTCCAAAGATGTTTGTGGTTGCTCAAATACCGTGGTTCAGAAGTCTGCTATTTTTCTATTCTTGGAGTAAGTTTTGTATTGAATCTTTAAAATAGTGGAAGACATGTATGTATTAGAACAATGCTACAGTGCAGTGGAAAACAATCAGGACAGTGGAAGACAATTATGCATTCTGTGATCTTGAGTAGATAATGTTTCACAGTGCTTTGGTGTTTTTCTCTCATATCCAAAAGCCTGTGTGGTCCGGATATCTGTGGTTTAGTAATTAGTGTAATTCCCAGTTTTGCAGTTACAGTTATTAGTGCTTCATTTAGTGCTTTTCGAAAGAATTCTCCTCCAAAATTCAGGCTTGAAGGTGTGCTGAAACTTATACAGTCTTCAGATCTTCCTCTTGGTTGCAACGTTCTTTGGTGTTTCAGACGTCGTTCCTGGTGTTCCAGAAACTGCATTATACAGCGTTGCAGTTTTGTTCAGATGTTGGTTCTGCTTTGTAGATATGCTGCGATGACTTCTGACATGGAATGTTGGCATGTGACGTGGCATATGGATCTCATCGTGGCGTGTGGTCTGGATTTTGTTGACAGGTCAGGTGGTTCTCTGGTCAGTGTGTTTCTACATGTTTTAGATGACTTTTATTACTCCGGTGATTGCAGATTTGACATTGGGCTATGTGTAGCGTGTTCATGGTCCCTCTCTCTCCTGAAGTGGATTGTGTTTCCTGATTTAGGTTCAGAATATTGCATTTAATGATTAACTCTTATGTGGATGGGTTCGTGCTTTGTGTGGCCTATGTATTTAATGTTTTTCTCCTATCTTTTTGGGTCCACTCTATGTTTTGGTCTGAATGCTTCTAGGATAGGACTTTATTGTATTTTATTATTGCCTTGGTCAACTTGTAATTTAAATTGTAATATCCTTTGGCATGGCCGACTTTGTTGTAATCTCCAATGAACTATCTTTTATATAAGTACAGTTTATGCTTTGGCAAAATTTATTTTGAGAAGCAAGTGAACAGTGTGCAAACTAGTGAAGATCTACAGTTTGTAGAGCAGAGTTCAGTGATAGTGGCAGTGAAGAAAAGACAATATCCATGTGCTGCTAAGTTTGATAATGTTGTGTAGATCAACTGCATTGTCAGGAGAATTTTTTCTTGTTCTATACAGAGTTGTATGTTCCTAAGACAATAAGTCTTGGGTGCATAACTTTTTTGCTATATCTTGCTACTTTGGCAGTTAGCCTCTGTTTGCAAGTCGGGAGCAATGAGCTCCTATTTGTATTCATTGTTTTATTGGCAATGAGTCTCTGGTTGCATTCCCGAGCAATGAGCTCCTGCCATATTTTTTAATCAGATCTATACATCAGTGAATTATTCTTTGTGAGTAGGTGCTCATCGTGGTTTTCCCTAGATTGAGTTTTCCACGTATAAAATCTGGGTGTTCATGTGTTGCTGGTTCTATTCATTACTTGCTTATTGTTTCATGTGATGATTATAGAAGTTACTTAGTGAGTTTTTGGTTTATGCTGATTAACCCCCCCTCTGAGCATTTGAAGTGTGTTCAACATTGAAGACATAGTGTAATAATCTGGTTTCACCCAACCAAAGGATTCTTTGTTACCCATGAGATTTACAATGTTATTAAACTGTTGAGATATCATTGCAGGTTGATTAATTCGTAAGTATTACACCACAGATGGCAACTCTTTAAGTAATATAGATTGTCCAGATGAGAGAGACTGAGAGAAATGTCCTTCATGAATTATTAAGAATGGTTTAATCGATAGCAGTTTCATAAGTTGTAAGTTCATATTTGTTATACAGAATCGTCTGAGATATGCTCAATTCTAAAAGTTATTCAGATTCATATCAGGCTCGAAAGGACACTCAGATCCATATCAGAAAACAATGCCACGAAGATATGCAGATTCACAACTGAATGGTAGAATTCTCAAATGATATACTGAATCATAACAGAATTACAGATTCATAGAATTACGGATTCCAATTGGAAATATAGAATGTACCATGATGAAAGGATTCATTTTAATTATGCGTGACATGAGTTTATACTCTTCTTTTGGTCTTTCCCGGCCTTAAGGATTTGCTGTCCTAATGGTGATTACATTACTTAACTGTCCAAGGCCATGAGGACAGATTCCTAATTGTTTAGGTTGCTCATTATTTACCCTGATTTCTAATTCATAAATGTTTGGATTAGGTAACAACCTTAACCTAGCTGAGGGTCAACATTCTTTAAACAAGGAGACCAAACAATTCATTTTCTTTAGATTTCAGTACCATGTCTACCCAGATCCATGGATCAGTTTATAGTTGCTGTAAAAGAAAGGATTTCATGACATAATCCCAGCCTTGGTTCACAAGTTCAGTTTAGACAAGAACTTAGTTTTCAAATTGATACTTGACTGTCAATTAACAGTGAGATGCATAAGTAATCTATAATAAATATTTCTCTCTTCTTGTGGTGATGGAGATTCTTCCTCTTCTGGACATGATGATATTTTAATACTTCAACAGGGAATGATTTCCTTGATTGAGAAGCTAGAAAAGAACTGGATTGTTTAGTGGATATGAATGCAGAGCACGGCATTATTCGAAAACAAAGTATAAATTCTCTTGATAAGATAAAGATCAAATAACAACTATACACCTAAATGCAGGTGCACAGTTATATATGTCAGAAGAATTCACATCATGATATGATCCTGATACATTGATTATAAAGGAGATTGGATGAAACTACCAAATGCTTTGGTCAATTCAATTTAATACTTAATTATTGTTATACACAGCTAACAGTCATGCAAAGGAGTCTCAAAGTGATTACCATTACTTCTAATTCTTTCTATCATTAAACAATATGATATAATGAATCTTTCCAAGATCAGTTGAATTGATGAGAATATATTACGCAACAATAACTCTCAACAATATTAAATATACTGTTATCTTTTCTAAATGATGGAGTCAATGAGAATGAAGAACATCAATAAGATCGACTGAGCAATATACCACATAAAGAACATCAAAGATGAAACATGCCTGATGAGTATTGCAGGCAATATTTTGTCCTAGGCTCCCCTACGACAAGTGTGATGATTTCCAATCAGAATGGTATGCTCAGATTGTATTGATTGACAAGTTATCAAGCAATGATGCAGAGCACTTTTCCCTTTCTTGCTGCAAGAAGCGAAAAGAATGCATGAAAGAAAAGAATGCCCCGTTCAAATGGGCTGATGAGCTATATCAAGATTGATCGACAACAAGGAGAGCCACCCGATGAGATATTTCCAGCCAATGAGAATGATCTATATATATATATATATATATACCCATGAATATATTTGTGTATCTACATATGTATTTAAATGCATACGTGTCGTTAAGCTTAATGCCAAATTAGACTCCAGATATTTAATTGCCCATCCTTTGTAAATATATGCACATGGTCACTTAATAATTCATGACTATATGCACGTGTCTACATATGGTTGTAAAAATGGCATTCATACACTTAATGATCATTGGCATACACATACACTTATCTATATATACATATATTTGAATTTGTTTATGTGTGTGTGTGTATGTATGTATGTATGTATGCGTGTGTCTACATATGGTTGTATAAATGGCATTCATACACTTAATGATCATTGGTATACACATACTTTTATCTATATATACATATATTTGAATTTTTTTACATGTATGTGTGTGTGTATCGAACAAATATGAAAGAAGAGTTACCATGGTTTTTCCTTTAAATTGATAGGAAAAGATCCAAAGCACTTAGATTAATTAATTGTTCCTCTAAATCAATAGGAAAAGATCCTCTAAATCAATAGGAAAAGATCCAAAGCACTTAGATTAATTAAGGGTCATTTATTCTTTTATTAAGAACAAGGTCAAGAATCGGCAACCAACTTGACATGACTAAAGCAACAACCTAACCGAAGTCCAGATGACTAGATACTCAGCTATGGGTTCTTGCTTGGATGGCATTTCCGACCTTCACCTTATGTTTGCATCCTCTCTCTGATGATACTCTTTCCTTGTTTGTGGGATTATTCTACTCTGCATTAGTTGACAATGAAGGGCTAGTCATCTTCATCATCATAATCTTATTAGCAATAAATCATTTATAGCATTGTAAAACATTATCCATTTGTGAATAAATTCCATGTGAATATTATTGACTAAACATTCCACATAAGTGAAAACATGATCATATTAATCATAACTCCTTAATTAGATAAACTAATCCACTTAACTAACTAACTTCATACTTCACATGAAACAGTTATTACAGTTATTAAAAAGGTCCCCAAGGAAGGGATGTAACAAATACCCCCTAGATCCATACGTCCCAATCATTTGTTGTAGAGGGACATTTCTAGGATGCAATGACTTGGGAGAAACGTCCCCCCATCACATTGCCACCACCTCTATCACCTCAGAGACGTTGCTTCAATGTCAGGCACTCAAGGATGCTTTTGAGACATTTGAGGGACTCCTAGGAGTCTCAAGAAAGCCTTGAGGATGTTTGGGACTCTCTTGTGGCCGGATTGCCAAAAAGGCAAATTCTTTTTTATTAAAAAGCTTAAAAACGTTTCAATCCATATGTCCAAGGCCAAACCCTAGTGGCCTATGGGTCCTTCCTAAACCCCACAAGCCCTATAAAAAAACTCTCAAATAGTCTTTTTAACTCATAACATCAAATTACCAAGTTGATAGTGTGTGTGTAAGAGCAAAGTTCAAGAAGGTTGAGATGGAGCAAGAAGAACAGTGATGAGAGAAGTGACCATGTGGAGGTCCCGAGTTCTAGTGATGAGGATTTTGGGATTGATTAGAGGCGTCTATTCAGTCCATTTTGTTATTTTGAACATTTGTAATCATCATTGTACTCTTTTTAATCATCATTATGAGATCTTGAATATTTACGTATATTTCAAATTTGACATTTTCATTGCTCAATGTTATATTTACAAATATTTCAAGAAAGTCCTGGGGATGTTTGGGACTCTCTTGTGGCTGGATTGCCAAAAAGGCAATTTTTTTAATTAAAAAGCTTAAAAACGTTTCAATCCATGTGTCCAAGGCCAAACCCTAGTGGCCTATGGGTCCTACCTAAACCCCACAACCCCTATAAAAAAAACTCTCAAATAGTCTTTCAACTCATAAAATCAAATTACCAAGTTGATAGTGTGTTTGTAAGAGCAAAGTTCAAGAGGGTTGAGATGGAGCAAGAAGAACAGTGATAAGAGAAGTGACCATGTGGAGGTCACGAGTTCTAGTGATGAGGATTTTGGGGTTGATTAGAGGCGTCTATTCAGTCCATTTTGTTATTTGAACATTTATAATCATCATTGTACTCTTTTTAATCATCATTATGAGATCTTGAATATTTACATATATTTCAAATTTGACATTTTCATTGCTCAATGTTAAATTATTAATGTTCACTTCAAGGTTTAGCAGTTTTTGAGCTGTACTAGTTTTTCAAAGTTTCATTTGTAATTCTCATACATCTCTTGATAACTATTTTCTAAAGTACTTAATGTGAATAGAATCTGTATGTGGAAGGCGAAGGACTGGATAGCATCATGCATATTGTTTTCCTTGCAGAGAGTTAGTTGATATATATGAGATTAGGGCAAGAAGTGACCATAACCCAATTGCTTTGACATTCCTCATGGATTTATTTACTATGTTGTCTCAGTAATGTAGGATTCTAAAAAAGTTATAACCACAAATATCCACTGTTAACAAATAAAAAATATTAATTTCAATAAGCTTCACTTGTTTTTCACCTCTAGGCTTATTTATCATCAAGTTTACCAACTGATGGGTCTTTATTTAATATTTGATACTATAAGCTGATCGTACATAAATTTGTAAATGGCTAGCTGCAATTGTTGGCTAATTCCAGGCCTTTGTTTCAGCATTTGTTCTCATAAACAAATGCATAGGACTTGATTTCACCATGGTGTGCGTGAAGGACAACCTTTAAATCTTACCATGTTGACATCAGGAATGAGCTTAATGCCAGCAAAATACGACAGTTGAAAGACAGTTTTACAATTATAAATTGCTGACATTACATGTTTCACTTTTAGTTTTAATTAACAATAGATTGTCAGAAAGCCCTATAGAGATCCTTGCTTTCTGCCAACATCTGTATGCACATGAATCACCTATCAGACTGCTGGTATTTTCCCCTTGTCAGCATGCAGTGCAGTTGATGTCAGCATAGTAGTCATCGTTAAGTGGAGATCAATCTTTGGAAACAGTCATCTTCCGACGTTCAGTAAGTGTAGGTCAAAGGGTACAGAAAACCACACAAAAAAAGTGAAACGAATTTTATTTGGTCTATTTACTTATGTCATTAAATGTGTAAGTTGAATATGAAGGCCCTTTGACTTCCCATTTCATATCTAAACAGGGAGTGGTGAAATATTTCAAACATTATTAGATATTCAATACACTTCCGGGTTTAGTTCTTGTGCATGTTGATTGCATTATTTATTAACTTTTTTTTTGTCAAAAAATGTATTGCATGGTGGTTAATAGAGTCCTTTTCTTTTCAATTCCTAAGTATATGGATTTTCTCTTATTTCAGGTTTTGAGCATAGAGAGGTTTGAGCATCTGGATTTACTCCTACATGTTGGAGAGAGTAAGAAAGGAGTCACATCTCTCAGCCAGGCAGCTCCATTTTTTGCAAATTCAGATCCAGATATGCCTGCTGTTCCCGTGCCAATTCCTCAGGTGCTTGATTGGTTACTTGAGCACATTTGTGCTGCATCAGAACATCAATTTGAAAAATTGCTTGCAAGAGAAAATGTGTCTCCCACAGCTGGCCAATGTGGTAGATTTTCTAATGGCCCCACTCAGGATATAAAGAGCTTCCATCAAGGACTGACTTTTGTGGAAGGAGTGAATAAAGCTTCTGTGGTGAAGCAACCTAGTGATGTTGAAGCATCTTCTATCAAGGTTAGTAGGAATAATTGCAGTGTAGGAATGAGATATTCATTTATTTTTAGAAGAAATGTTGTTCATGGTTTATATGTTAGACTCTGGTGTTTTGAGCAATGCACAACCTTATCGTAATTTGGAATTAGTTTCACGGTTTCTGTTAAGGTAATATATGTTAAGGTTTCTGAATATAAATTGACAAATTATTTGTATTAAGAAACTAAAGAAAATGTTTCAGTAAGGATGTGAGTTGGGAACAAAATCAACCAGGGTAAGATATGTTCTTTTTTGTCGAATCTGTTATAATAATAGTATAATACTAAACAAGCGAACACATGCATAATTCTCTTTAGAATGATTTGTGGATATGGCATGTTTTCCTAAATCCCATCTAATGCGAAAATCATATTGTGTCAAAACAATTTGAACACAAATTTGCTTCACTATATGTGTTGCCCTTCACATTTTGTTTGGACTACAGAATGTTACCAAGATGCAAATGTGTGACACAAAACTCCAATGCTGATTCTAGCACTGGGAATAAATCGAGCATGCCCAACCCACAGTTTTAAACTCAAATGTCAGTACTAAAGTGATATGTGAGTGTTCTACCTTATATTGGGGTTTGCTTGTTGCTGTCTTTTAACACCATGCAACATAAACACAACTTTTGCATTCTGCACAGAATATTTTAAGTGGGCTGTAGATTTTGGCATTAATCAAGTTTGCATTTTCCATAACACAATTTTGTTCATCTATCTGCATTCCTAGTAATATTGTCCAGCAGTCAATTTTCTAAACAAATTTATTAAAGCAATTGTTTAATTATATAATCATATGTTTTGATTTGTTTTTGTTTGAAGTGGTATGACATTTTGACTCAAAAGGATCACAAATAATATATATGAGACCTGATTCCAATTTGGTACAATATGTCTTGACGGAAGTCCATGGATCATATTTGTAGTATTGAACAGAACATCAAGTTTAATTGATTCAACTACAAATTTTTTCATATTGATTGCCATGTCTTGAATTAGTATTCTAATCTATGAATAGCAGCTCCGTATGAGGCATAATCATTTTACCAACAGTTCTCTTATTTCACTGTTCTTATAATCTGTCATTTATTTCTTTATCCTCGATTACATCATCCTAAAGATAATGAGCTCATCCAAAGCATATGCTTGATGTAAAACACTTTTCTACGAATTATTTACTTGAGGCACTGGGTACTTTTCAATACTAATTAGTGAGGAATTGATTATGGATTGATTTCAAATCGTTATTAGTTTAGATAATTCATCAACAAGAGAAGTTGACACTTGGCACCTAAGTTGTCAATTCAGGTTTGGAATCGGGTATGGGGGTACAGCAATTTTTTTGGTCCTTGGGTATGGGTACGGGTTCATTCGTACATACACATTTTCAAACATCAAAGTTATAACTTTTAAATATAAAAAGAAGAATGATACTCATAAATCCATAATCGCCAATAAAATTCTAAATAAAATATCTCATATAGCATATTCATAATTTGCAAAAATGATAATAATCAAGTCTCAAAATTTCATTACACAATGAAAATTCAAATTACAAGCCATACTTTAATATGCATATTCATCTTTATCAAAAGCATCAAGGTCAACATTTGGTTCAACTTCATTTGAGCCACAATCCGTTAGATTGCCACTCCCACTAGCTACATTTATGTCTTGTGCAAGACCTGCCTTATGCTCATATATAGAGACTTGGGCAAGTTGTGCAACTGTGGCATCTAATCAGCACACTCAGGGGCTAAATCACAATTCCTTGTCACATCTTTATTGTAATCTGGTTGCTTATGTGACAATAGACAAAGGTTGGAGTGTATGTAGATTAGATCCTTTCCTTTTTTTGCAGCCAAACGGTTGCGCTTGACCAAGCAGATGGAGTAAGTACTCCAATTCCGTTTAGCTGAAGAATTTGCAACTTGTTGAGTTTGCATACAACATTTACTATTTAATTTTATAATTCAACAGTCATACATACTAATAAAAATATAAAAAGAGACATACTTGCGAGAGAATTTTAATTGCAAGAGGCTGCAAGAAAATGAATTCTTGACCATGTACATACCACCACTCATCAACATCCATCCTATATTTGGTATGAAGAGTGGTAGTATCATGATATTTGGAAGATACAAATTGGCCAAACTGGGTCAAGACATTATTTCGAGTTTCATCATCATCTAATCTCTTTTTAAATGCAGTATTGTAGCCAATAGCAAGCTCCAAATTTCTATATGGTGCCACTCTCCTTGACAATGCAAGGATCTGTTGGCTATAAAACCTTGGTGACAAATCAAAATGCTAAGAGATGTAAGAGACTGGTCATCTTGTTCCAGCAGTCAACAATAATTTGTTCCACAACTTTGAAATTTGCATCCGTTGGGTTGTGTTCCTTGGCCTCTGTCATTGTTCATATGCTCTGTATCTTGGTGTCCATGATTATGTGAGATGCATTGATTGTCTCAATACACTCCACAAGGTGTTGATTACCATAGCATTCAAGGCCTCTTGCAACTTCACAAGTCGTCTTAAGATGATCATCTGAGATGCAAATCATGTTTGGCAATCTAACATGACATAAAAAAAATACATGTCACATATCAATTATAAAAAATTAAAAACTAAAAATTAAAAATTAAATTTAAACTACCTTTAACAACTCCAACCTAGAGAAGGTCCTAAATATGGCATGTGACATATGATGATTAGTCAGAAACATTTGAATCTCCTTGACTTACGTATAAACTTGTATGACCAATTCAATTTGTGTGCCAATCTTTTGCATGATTATATTGAGTGAGTGGACTGCATATGGTGTACAAAAATGTGATTATATGTGGTCTCCAGTATAGACCTAGATGCCCTACAATTTCCAGCATTGTCCATTATGACTTGGATAACATTTGTAGGCTCCACCATCTCAATGGATTCTATGAGGATATTGGCAATGAAACTTGCATCTTTCACTTGCTCTCACAATCCACTGCCTTGAAAAACATCATCTCTTTAGGGGACACTAATATAACATTGATGAATGTCTTATTTTTGCAATCTTTCCATTCATTAGAAATGGACACACTTGTTTCTAGCCATGCAACTTTGATCACTCTCAATGATATCTCTATCGAAGTTTTCTCCTTCGCCAATAAGGTGGTTCACACCTTTTTATACCCAACAGTAACATAATTAGGAAGTGTATTGCGAAGGGTATTTACCATCTTCTGCCAATAAAGTGATCTAACAATGTTGAAAGGAAGCCCATTGCGATAAATGCATCAAGCAATGCTCTGATTCGCAACCTCTTTGATTTCATTTTTGAAGGCCCTATACAGTGGGCCTCTTTTTTGTGTAACCTTCTTTGGTACAGAAGGTGGTGGCATTGACATATAAGGATGTGGGCCAGCTGATTTTCCCAAGCCACTAGGAGGCCTCTCTGAGCTTGTCTTAGTAGGATGTTTTGTTCAGATTCTTCCTCCTGCTAAGTGAATTCTGCGTAAAGTTTTCTTTAAATTTTATTTGGAGTTCATTTGGATAATAAATTGTGGCACTGACTTTTCTTGCCCAATGAACATTTTCTGGAATCCAGAAGCATTAGCTGTGTAAAAGCTCGAGGGCTACAAAAATGTTGTTCATTTAGATGCAGCGTTTGTCATCTGAATGGCTGAATCTCTTCCTATCCAATTCCTTTCATTTACTAGAGGTTGATGACATGATGGGGAGTAACAACATACAACCCTGTCTGCTTTCTTGTTTTCACATAACTCTGATCTAGATTCTAAAGTTTGGTGGCTTATATCCCATCATCTGCATTTCCCAATAAAGTTTGCACCCTACAGTCAAAGGCAGAAGCATTTATGTCTTCCTAGTCAATTTGTTTCAATTACCAGAGGCTGAAGACAATATGGGGAATAAACAAGACACCCCAATAAAATATTCCCTTTAACGAGCCATTGTAAAAGTGATTTTGATGTCTGTTGAACATTAGTGGCTTATGTGTAAACAATAAATGCATATTTCTGAGAATCTGCATCAAATCATCTGTATCTGATCTGTTGCTGTTACAAGAGATGAGGATTCTTAATGAGAATCTAGTTGAGGATTTTTCCTTAGGTACCAAATTCTTCCATCTCCGTTGGTGCCAATGATATATCAGACTCCAGAGTGTGTTGCTATCCCATGCGATCAAAGAGTAAGGTGTACCAAACTTTTTAATTAATCCACTCTCTTTTAAATATTTTAATTTAATTTTTTTCCTTATACAAATTTTCCTTTGCTTCATTGGAATAAATTATCCCTTATGTATTTTATATTTATGGTATTATTATGATGTATGATTTTAACAACTTCTTTTTGTAATGTATTTGCTTACATATAATTTAAATTTCTTCCTAGTTCTTTGGAGCATTTGATTTTACGTTTTGCCCATTTATGACAACAAGAATAGTTTCATGAAAAAAATCTTGTAATGGATGTTACATACAATAGGAAAAAGTACACTTTTTGAAGTTTTGACTGCGTAACAATTAGTCTAGTTTTAAAATAACACAAGTGACAGATGCCAAAAGGCATGACAAATCACTGGAGTTCAAGCTTTATGTCTTTCAATCATCATGGGGATGATACACTTTCTTGTGAAATAATGACTGCTTAACAGTCAGTTTAACTTTGAAAATTAAAATATTTGAAGCATATACAATAAAATTACAAGTGATATGAGGCCCAAAGGCACAATATGAATAAATCACTAGAGTCCAAAATTATGTCTTTCAAATATCATGGGGATGATACAGTTTCTTGAGAGATAATGACTGCATAACACTTAGTTTAGTTCTTACAACAAAAATATTCAAAGCGTATGTATTAAAACTACACTGGTTTAGTTCTTACAACAAAAATATTCAAAGCGTATGCATTAAAACTACAAGTGAGAAAGGACCAAAGGCACAACAAATCACTCTTGAGTCCAAACTTGATGCCTTCCAAACATAATGGGGTCCCATGTGGACTTGGTGGTATCAGAAATCAAGTTAACTTAGTGAAGTATTTAACATGTTGAAGGCGCCTTATAAGATCATCGATCCTGCAAAGTGGCAGTAGTTCTTTGAAGTGGTTTTGTTTAGAGCACAATAATTGGTGACTAATTGGCACTAAACTAATGTGGTATGTGTTTGGGTTTTATCTTGAAAACCATGTTACATAAAAGCATCAGAAATCAATGCTTTGATACTATATGATATTGATCAAAATTTTTAGACTCAAATCCTACAAAATCAAAGCTATAAAAGTGCAATCTGTTTTCTTTTACATTTGGTGCTCATAAATCACACAATAAGAAAAGAGATAAAACACTTCCCAACAGTTGGATCATATATTGCAGATTTGGGTGGTAGGTTCACATGCTGAAAGGAGTGAAGCTGCATCCTTATGGCCCTAGAGATTTCGGAATCTTGGTTATCCTTTTTGTTGCATAATGATCTTTCTTTTTGTTGTTGCATATAGCCTCGATCAGATAAATCCATATCATTAATGCATATATCATTTAGAGAAATTATAATGAAGCATATACCATCGATCAGATTAAAGAACACACACACACACACACACACATATATAATGATAATTATTATTATCATCATATGTATATATAAATATATATATTAATATATATGATTTATATCGTGCTCAATATTCTCTTTATGATCAAATTAAATTTGATTGCTAAATGAATAGTATTTGATATTATATCAACCCAATTACTAGTAGATAGTAATCGACTGATTACTCTTAGATAGTAATTGACCGATTACTATTTGTTATTATTGATATTTGAATCGGCATATTTGTTTTGAGCGGTGTCGACGAATAACAAGTTGTCAGTTTAATATATATTCCTTCATCAAGCATATTTGTATTACAAGGTTATTGTATCTGCATACACTCAGATTTCTTCTCCTGCAAATAACAGTGATATTGTTAGAATAGACATTTATATATATAATCAGCACTGCATATATATTTAAGATTAAATTAAAATTTGAATGATAAGTTTGTCCTGAATTTAACACTTTTCTTGCTGCTGAAACTTGTGTATGAAGAGGTATGAACTAATTTTAATTAAGAGTTCCTTATTTTCTCCCTTCATAATTTCACTGCAAGATTGAATAGCATCCTCATAAATAGTAGCTACAGAAACAAAGGTGACAACTGGCTCCATATTTGTCTAGCTGGTATTGACCATCAAAGAAGTAGTTAACTGTCTTGTAAGTTCACCTCTATAAAATGGAATAGCTCCCCATGGTATAGAAGTCAAATATGAAATGTCTGAGAATTTGTTAAGTGTAACACGACCATTTGTAATTCATATGGAAACAACAAAATATAGCCACATCTTTTATAAAGAAGCTGGAGATGCCTGTTTTCTAAATAAGTGGAATTTAAGAATTTTGATGATGTTAACATGTAGTTTTATCATTATTCTAATATAATTATACAAAAATTAAAGTACTGAAAATGAAGTGTCTTTAAAATCCATTACTTTGTAAAGGTGTTTATGGTAAAGCATTTTATTGCCTCTGTGAAAATTTTATTTTGTGGTCGCTATTGTCTAATATCATCTAATGGATTCTTTCCAGGTGTTGAACTGTCACGATTCAGTGATATACATATTAGCTCCCTTGAGTTATGCAACTGTGAATGGATGCTCAGATGCTACGATTGTGCTTGGAGCTGTTGGAAAGGTATAAGTTGAGTGTTTTATTTCATTTCTAGTGGCATTGTTTTTGTAATGGCTCACTTCGAAAGGAACACTCTAAGTCCAAGTTAGTTTTCGTTTTGGTAAGCAGCAGATTTCAAAGATCGCTTGGTTCGTAATTTTTGACTATTGGTATTTCCATACACTTGTAGAGAATCAATCAAGGCATTGATGTTCTGTATCTATCTAAATTCCTTGGCTGTATTGATATTGAATATGTATACGATTACTACTATTTCTGCCAAAAGTTCTTTCTGTTATGGCCTTTGAAAAGATGGTTTAAAAGAACCAAACTATTAAAGATAGGAAATTTTATTTGAGTTAGTTGGAGTTGGTGGATCTGCTGGAAAAGTAAGTCTTAGTTTAGAAGTTTCGTGTAGTAAATTTGTAACTAAATTCAGTTTAAGAGTGACTTCTAGTAATTTTAACATACATTTTACATAAACCTATAATTAGCTTTGGCCACTTTCTAGGATATATTTGTTCCAAAGAAGTCAGGTTCAAATAAAGGGGGAAAGAAATGGAATCTGCTGTCTCTTTGGGTTACTCCAACAATGAAGTATGGTAGTTGAATATGTTTGCGGATTGTTTTTCATGAAAATGTTTACAATCCATAACATTTTTGACTTGACTTGCTTTTCTATCAGCATTGGCCAGTCATATTGGATGACGGCAAATGCACCATCAAGAAGGTTGTCATCAGCATGTTGTTTTGCATATAAATGCGCAAATAGAAATGTGTAGAGAGACAGTGAGTGATGACTGTAGTTATTTTAATGCAAGATGACAATGTACAAGATGATGAGATTGATGATTAGCATTCATTAAGCATGTGTGGAGCATGACAGAGGGAGATGGACTTAGAACCTGTTACATGATGCTGAATACATTAGTCACATCATTGAATATATTCCTTAGGATCGACCATAGTTCACATACTCAAACTCAGAGAGTACTCAACAAGCCCAAATTTTCAACTTCGAAAAAACTCGGCAAATACAAAAATTCGGCAAAACTCAGCAACTTAGGAAGTACTACAAATTAAAATCTCTTAAAGAAACATATTTGTTTTTGTAAAATTCAATTACAAAATGTATTTAATTATAAATTGACATCTTAAAAGAGAAAATGCATGGTTTTATAGAAAAAACATGTGAAAAACACATTTAATCATCATTTTACTTGTGTCGACATTTCTACCCATGCCCCATTTTTTTGGCGTCTATAAAAGTGAGTTAAACTTGTGAAAATTCGTCCAACAAAAAAAAGAGAGTACTAAGCAACATCGGGAGTACTCACAGAGTTTGCAAACTATGGGATTGTTATTCTCGATTTCAGCTCGCTTAAATCATGGGATAACCCCTACAAAACTTGTCCATTTCGTAGGCCACATCCTCTAAGCACACATATCAAGGAAATTTTCAAGTTCCTTTTCGTGTAGATTGATCACTTGAAAAGTCCTTTCAATTGGATCTCCTTCTTGTCTTGTTTTTTTCAAAGTCTATTTTCCGTGAGTCTTTTTCTCCCAAGTGCAGGATCAGAGTTTCCCTCTGCAATTGCATGCGTTCTGCACTGCACCTTGCAGTTTGGGTTTTAAAAGCTGAACTAAATTGCATTTGGTTGACTCCCATAGTCACGTGGATCAGAGTTTAAACTCTGAACAAAAATCTGTATATGCTTCTCATAGATGTAAATTGGGTTTCAAAATACAATTTTACACCATCCCACCGGTCATCACAAACACATATGTAAATGGGGTTTTAAAACCTTATTGGCATCATTCCTTTGCACATAACCCAGATGCAAAGCGTATTTTAAAACTTGATTTAGATAACCCCCGCACAACACAAGCCAAAGTGCAAATCGGGTTTTAAACATCGATTTGCATTGTTCGCCACATGCACATTGGGTTTTAAAACTCGAATGACATGTCCACTGTATAAAACCCTTATGCAGTTTGGGTTTTAAAATCCGAACTTCCACTTTCGACAAGTTCTGTCCTATCTCAGTGCAGAAGCGGAGAATTTCTCCGCCATTACATGAAGCATGTTAGAACTGTAACTCAGGGAAACACTCAAATTCAATGCTGCTGCTTCATTCCAGATGTAAGATCCTTCTCTGAGCCAGGAGACCCTAAAGTACAAGTACCAAAAGTGGATTATTCAAGTGACTCCGGATAGTTGAAATTCATTTTGGGTAAACACAAGCAAGCCTTTGTCGGGGTAGAAGACTCCATCACACGAGTCCGAGGCATCTCCAGCTACACACTACACTGGGATCAGATGACTCTGAAGTACAGGCTGCATTGCAGAGATATGAAGACTTTCCTAGCAAAGAATGACAATGTCAGAACCTATCTCCAGACATTTAGTTTAGTTTCCACGCTTTGCAGATATGCATTATGTAGTTTGCTTAGGGCATTTTACATGTAATTTGTAAAATTGTAATTACATGTAACAATAGCGCAAGTCGAAAGTCAAATAGGACTCTGCTATTGAATAAGTCAAAATTAGTTGCACTTTTTCACCTGTTTGCTTATAAGCTCTCCTCTATATGTATGACAGGGATTTTGTGTAAATATTATCTTTTAGCATATGCAACAAAACTGTCTGTTTGAAAAGCATTTTAAAACTTTGATTTTGTCTTATGTCTTTATTCTTACACGATCTTGAGTTCATTGAGGATATTGAGGTGTTCATAATTTGTCTAAGAGAGATTCAAATCTGATTTTATAGTCTTTGAGTTGCACTATTGAATTTGAAAGTTGTGTAAAGGGTTTAAACTAGAAGTAACCTGGAGTCTTTGAGCTACTATTATTTTTTATGTTTATGTGAAGAGTTGTGGTATATGTTGAAGCCTTTGAGCTGCACGTATACTTCATCATTGTTCCTGAATCTGCATAAGAAATTAGAAAAGTCTTTGTGCTTTTGTAGGCTTCTTGGTTTTTTAAATCTGCTACTATATTCTTAGTTATTCTTTTGTCTAACCACATTTTATATTGGAATTATTGCTCCAATTAGTACTTGTGTTAAATTGCATTATCGTTACAGGATTGTGTTTGAAGTTTGTTGTAAAGAAAGATTATCTATTCAGAAAGAAGAGAATATGGTGAATGTAACTCCCTATTGATAGTTTAGTCTATATAGACTTAATTAAGTGCTCGTTGTGTTTTAGTAGCAATAAGAAGGGAGCCTCCTCTTTATAAGAGGAGAGATTTATTCGCATTACACTGGCTGAAATAACCATTTTGTAATTAGTTGATTACAAAATGTTCACCCACAGGGATCAACCATCAAGTTAACAAAATGTGTAACACTCAGAAACTTAAGTTGCATGACACTCTGCAGGAAATAAATGCTCCTGTTATAATGGTTGTAGTATGTCTAAATGTTAACGTAATAAATTATGCTTACTATACAGTAAGTTTATTTAATTATAATCTTTATTCAGTTATTTCTTCCCTTGGTTCTTTTCCTTCTTGGTTTGCTCTCTCCTAATTCTACCCCTTACATTAAACCATGTGTAACCCACTCCTCCGTCCTCTCTTTTTAACTAGACTTGGTTTGCAATAATCTGTTTTCTCCTTCAGCTCTCTATCATCTTTATGATGGATCACAGAGTATGACCCGAAATATTGATGACAGATGTAAATCAAAGCTAGCACAGTTGAATCCAGAAGTATCATGCTAATAAATTGTGCTGTTAATGTAAACACATTATCTTCAACATATGATGTGTAACTAGAGCTACAAAAATGGCCATATGATCATAATGCATTGAATGTATAGTAATGCTTTTGGCAGAAAACTGTGTAGAATTTTTGAATCAATATTTTGGATCACACTCAATGACAAAATTCTACAGTTTTCTGCTAGAAGTATTATAATGCACTTTCATGGACTGAGGAATTATTATGTCTAATAATGATCTGAGTTGTACAAATGGGCTGAACTGATAATCAAATGTAGATTCATAAACTTTTGAAGTGCTCTCAATTAGGATGACACTTCTTGTTGAAATATAGATTCGTTCGTGTTTAAGTATGCCAGATAATCATATATATATATATATATATATATATATATATATATGTATATGATAGTATTCATATTGGCTTTCTGCAGAAACCTATCAAATGAATCTTTATACACTGGTGTGATATACTTATCACTGCAGACACGATACTATCGTGTGCTGCAATATGACTACAGTCACACGATAGTTATCATGTGACTGTAATCATATTACAGCACACGATACCATCATGACTGTAATAATATTACAGCCATGATGATTATTGTGTGTCTGTAATATTATTACAGCACACCTTTGCTATGAAACAACATAAGTCGTTTAGTATAATACAAGCATCATTCGGTTAAATGATGATTATAGTTAATATAACATAGGGTCATGACCCTACATGGCAACCACCATGTATGGTCATGACTCTACACATTAATATTTATATTAAAAGGATATTGTGGAATCAATCAATCACAATAGGCAATTGCATTCCACAACAACATTTTTAAGTAACATAATTCAATCTTCTGATCTAATATTCCTTAACATGGTATCGGAGCAAGGTTATTAAAGAAGATTTTTTATTGATTTTTTGATATTTCACACAAACATAAATTTCTGTGTTTATTATAAATCAAGAAGAAATGGCTCACGGTATGGGAATGGAGGATAGACTTGAGGGTGCATCCAACTTTATATCTTGGAAAACTAGAATTACTTCTCTACTTCTAGAACTCGAATTGGAGGACTATATAGAGAAAGAACCAAAAATACCTGAAGATGAAGCAGAAAAATCCACTTGGAAAAGGCAAAATAACAAAGCCAGGAAGTTGATTATTGACTCTGTCAAAGACTCTATACTTCCTAGCATTTCAAGATTAACCACTGCCTTTGAAATATTCAAAACCATTCAAGACGCATTTGAAATCAATAATGCTAGTAGATTATTGACTCTGAAACAACAACTTATGAATATGAAAATGAAGAAGGGGGAAACAATAACCTCTTACATTCTGAGAATATCAGAATTAAGGGATCAACTCTTTGCCATTGGAAATAATATGGATGATCTGGAACTATCCTTAATTGCTCTAAGAGGATTACCTATCTCTTGGGAATCATTCATTCAGTGCATAAGTGCAAGACCTCCTTTACCAAAATTTGAAAACTAAAAAATGATTGCATTCAAGAAGAATCAAGATTAATCTCAAGAGGAATAGGACCTAGCAAAGAAAAAGAAGTTCTGGCACTCCACACATCTAACAAAAAGAAAAAGTTCTCAAAAAGGAAAAGGAGTACTAAAACCTTCAATAAAAGGTATCTTTTAAAAGTACAATGCTACAAGTGTGAGAAATACGGACATATTCACAAATATTGTCCAGAAAGGAAGAAAATACAAGCAGCACTAGCTGAAGTCAAAGAAATGGAAAATCCACTCTTCTTCCTAGCCTTGTCTAATGAACTAAACTCAAATAAGAGTACATGGATAATTGATAGTGGAGCCTCCAGACATATCACTGGATTCAGGGATCAATTTGAAACATTCAAAGGAAACTCCTCAGAAGAAGTTACTATCGCTGACAACTCTACTTATCCCGTGAAAGGAATTGGGACTTGTTCAATCAAGGTAAGAGGAGTAACCTTACAGTTAAAAGAAGTACTATATGTACCTAGAATAAAAAGAAACTTAATCTCCATATTAGGACTAGCTGATCAAGGATATAGAGTCACATTCAATAAAGATAAAGTTCTTCTCTGGACTAAAAATTCAAATATCAAGAATGCCATTACTATAGGGTTTAGGGAAGGCAGTCTATATAAATTATGTGGTGAACAAAAAAATTGCCTTAAGCCATGAAGTTTAAAACAATAATGAGATATGACACAAAAGATTAGGTCATATTAGATATAGTGCTCTTCCAACTCTAAAAAGAATCACCCTAGGGATACCTCATCTTAAATCTGAACACTCAGGTATATGCAAAGGATGTGCCTTAGGGAAAAATGCAAAAGGGTCCTTTTCGACAAGTGAACACAAATTAAAAAATGTTTTAGAAAATATTCACACAGATCTATGTGGTCCTATGTCAACACACTCCCTGCCAAGTGCCTTATACTATGTAATCTTTGTCGATGACTACTCTAGAAGAACCTGGATATACTTCCTAAAACTAAAAGAATCCAATGAAGTTCTATCTAAGTTCAAAGAATACAAAACATTAGTTGAAAATCAAACTGGCAAGAAAATAAAAACTCTAAGGTTTGACAATGGAGGTGAATATACTTTTGATAGTTTTAAAGAATTCTGCAAATCTGTTGGGAATAAGAGTGAGTATACTGTACCATATAATCCTCAACAGAACGGAGTAGCGGAAAGAAAGAATAGAACGATTATCGAAGCAACAAAAGCCATGATGCATGAACGAAATATTCACATCTTCTGGGCTGAAGTTGCAAACACAACAATTTACATACAAAATAGGTGCCCTCATGCTATCCTAGAAAATACCACACCAGATAAGTATTTACAGGGAACAAACTAGACTTAAGCCATCTAAGAGTGTTTGGTTGTCCTGTTTACATTCATGTTCCAAAAGAAAAGAGAAACAAATTAGAACCCTCTGGGAAGAAAGGTATATTCATAGGATATAGTGAAGATACTAAAGGATATCAAATCTACATGCTTAGTCAGAGATCAGTAGAAATCAACAGAGATGTAAAGTTTGAAGAAAACTTCATATCCAAGGATACTGAGGATGATTCCATAACAGATCTAGAGAAAGATCTGACAACTGAGAATGAGAGGGAGAATAAAACAATAGATTCGGAACCTACATCTCCAAATGTTGAGCCTACATCTTCAAATGTTGAACCTACATGTCCAAATGCTGAAGATAATGGAATATCAACTAACATCAAAAGACCTTTATGGGCAAGGAAGATGTTTGAAGAAAATAATGTAGAGCTAGATCAAATATTCAGAGAAAACAAGAGAACAAGAACACAAAAATATTATGCAGCTCTTCTAACTGAGCTTGTAGAATCCCAACCCGACAGTGTTGAAAAAGCATTAACAAAACAAGCTTGGGGAGAAGCCATGATTTAATAATATCAATCCATTATGAAAAATGATGTTTGGGACATTGTGCCCACACCCAAAAACAAGTCAGTTGTCTCTTCAAAATGGTTATTCAAGATCAAATATGCTCCAGACAGTAGCATTGAAAAACACAAAGCTCGTTTTGTTGCCAAAGGATTCTCACAAAAGGCCGAGACTGACTACGAAGAAACCTTTGCTCCCGTAGCTTGATACACCTCTGTAAGAACCATTCTTGCAATCACAGCATCCAAAGGATGGAAAGTACACCAAATGGATGTCAAGACAACTTTTCAGAATGGGAAAATTGAGGAAGATGTATACATAGAGCAACCGGAAGGATATGTCACACATGATAAAAATCTCTATGTATGTAAGTTAAATAAAGCTCTTTATGGCCTTAAACAAGCCCCCAAAGCATGGTATGAAAGGATAGACAACTATCTCACCAAACTAGGGATCTCCAAGAACATAGCAGATCCTAACATCTACTACTTCAAGGTAGTAAATAATGTTATGATAATTCTAGTTCTGTATGTTGATGACTTGCTTATAACAGGAGAAGATCACTGATTGCAAAATGCAAACAAGACCTAGTAGCTGGGTTTGATATGAAGGATATGGGCCTACTACAATACTTTTAGGTCTAGAAATCTGGCAAAAGGAAGATCACATTTTCTTAAATCAGGAAAAGTATACCACTGACATTCTAACCAAATTTGGAATGATGGATTGTAAACCATTGGCTACCCCAATGGAAACAAATCTATAGAAACTAAAAAGTGAAGTAGAAGATTCAAAACCTACAGATCCCTCACCATACAGACAAATTGTTGGGTCCCTCATGTATTTGGTAAACACATGTCTTGACATCTGTTATGCAACAAATGTACTAAGTCACTTCATGTGTGAACCTAAGCAAGTTCACTTGATGGATGCTAAGCACATTCTAAGATATTTACGAGGAACCATTGGACTTGGTTTGAAATATGAAAAGGTTGAAATCCAACTTTAGGGTTATTCCGATTCAGATTGGGCAGGTAGTTCCATAGATCGCAAGAGCACCATAAGATGTTATTTTAGTTTAGGGTCAGCAATGATCTCTTGGTTTAATAGAAAACAATCAGCTGTTGCTCAGAGTTCCACTGAAGCAGAATACATGGCTGCCTCTATGGGAGCTAGGGAAGCGGTCTGGTTAAGGAAGCTATTATTTGATCTCTTTGGAAAACCTCTGGTACCTACCATTATTCATTGTGATAATCAAAACTACATCAAACTCTCAATAAATCCAGTCTTCCATAATCGATCAAAACACATAGAGATTCCTTACCACTACATAAGAGGGTGACCCCACAATAGTGGGTTAAACTTTTTTAGAGATGCTGATTTTTGCTGAAATAACACATTTTTAATAAAATATGATGATTTAAGCCTTGAGAGATTCCATTTGAAGGATTTAATTTCAAATGGTTAGCTCAAAGCCTCTTAGATTAAAAAAACACTGATATAACATCTATACTCCTCGTTCATACCTATAATGGAGTCTCCTTCACACCTATTAAAATGCTGACAAAAAATCACTTTGAATTTATCTTTTGGAAAATCAAATGAATCCATTTGACAAAACTATCTATGTAGTAAGATACTATTGAGAAAAATCTTTCCAATGATTATAATGTTAATATATATTAATTTTATTATGACTTTGTATTTTTAGTTTTACTAAACATAGATATTTCGCCGTATGTCTACCTCTATGTTTGATGCTTATGGAAAAATAGTAAATAAGAGAAAAAAAACTCTAAAAAATATCTATGCCCTAGGTATTGAAGTTATATTTCTATAAAAAAATAAAAATGAAATTGGACAAATACACGACAAGTTATAAGCTATGTAGTCAAGGTATGTCAAAATTACGGTTTAGTTAACTTCAAACATTAATAAAATATGAAATAATCATGATAATGTCGTCAAACCAATTGCATACCCTCCGTATGGATGTTAAAAAACTAAGTTTGAAAGAATCACATTGATATCTATTTTAGAAAAAAAGTTATGCTCTATGAAATCAATGTAACTCTTTGAAAATGACATTTTCAGCAACATACCGGTTTTCGTGGGAGAAAAAAAAACCATTCAAATCAATTCAAAAAAAAAATAAAAATATATATTTAGAATCTAGACAAAAAATACTTAAAGACTCTAATTTCATCTTTTTATTTCAAACGGTTTAATGACAATATGCATCTGAATCTTATTTTTGTTTTCAAAATGTAGAGTTCAGTGTCCGTTCAGGCAAAAAAGTGTAACCCACTATTGTGGGTTCACCCAAGAGACATGGTTGATAGGAACATCATTAAACTAGTCTATATCAGCACTGAAGAACAAAATGCTAACATCTTTACCAAATCTCTTGCAAAATTGAAGATAGATTATTTCAGGAGAAAAATTGGTATGACTAGACTTTAAACTTGTTGGGATGAAATTCCTACTCTTGTACTTTGTATTCATGAATATATAAATAAAGTTATTTTGAAATATTTCATTTGTGTTCAAAGAAGATGACGATCTTCTGTGTAAATAATTGGGGTTACTATTTCAAGGTGACAATCTTGACAATAGTTAACCAAGCTTCAAGATTGACACCCTAACGGGTTGTCCTAGACTATGCCAGATATCTTGATGTTGAGATGTTATTACTGGACTGTGTAATAACTTATATATCATGATTGACACCGTAATAGGTAGTCCTAGATTGGGCAGGATATCATGATATTGAAATGTCTAAGTATATATCATGACTAAGACTTCTTTATGTTGTCCCAAATTGTGTCGGTAAATATGACTCACTATGACTTTCTACTATGCATCTTAAACCCTCTCTTACTAAGAGGGAGTGTTGAAATATAGATTCGTTCGTGTTTAAGTATGCCAGATAATCATATATATATATATATATATGATAGTATTAATATCGGCATTCTGCAGAAACCTATCAAATGAATCTTTGTACACTGGTGCGATATACTTATCACTGCAGACACGATACTATCGTGTGCTGCAATATGACTACAGTCACACGATAGTTATCGTGTGACTGTAATCATATTACAGCCCACGATACCATCGTGACTATAATAATATTACAGCCATGATGATTATTGTGTGTCTGTAATATTATTACAGCACACGATAATTATCGTGTGTATTAACCTTTGCTATGACGCGACATAAGTCGTTTAGTATAATACAAGAATCGTTTGGTTAAATGATGATTATAGTTAATATAACGTAGGGTCATGACCCTACATGGCAACCGCCATGTATGGTCATGACTCTACACATTAATATTTATATTAAAAGGATATTGTGGAATCAATCAATCACAATAGGCAATTGCATTCCACAGCAACATTTCTAAGTAACATAATTCAATCTTCTGATCTAATATGCCTTAACACTTCTTTCCTGAAAAGTTTGAAAAGTCAAAACATCCATTGAAAGGACAAGGGAAATGATTGATATTTACTCTCATGTAAAGCCAACAGTCGCATCTCCTTGAGCCTCCTTTGAGGAATGAGTGTCTGATAGTAGAGTGCACTGTTTTAACATTTGGGAATTTCAACATTAATGGTAGCAGGATACTTATTGTGGTGGAAGTGCTGTATTTGTATTTATAATATTTGTGGATACATCTGACTTTAATCGATAATTGAGAAATTTTCAGATAATGGTAAAATGCAGAGGTTATAGATGCAATTAATACATTTTAGGGTACCTGAAAACCCATCTTAACAAGTGAGAGAGACATCCATAGACTGAAAGGTCATTCATTTTTGTTTCTTCCTATGGAAATCAGCTATAATAAGGCCTGAAATTTTAATGAAAATTCTGCTACCCAATTAATAACCTTATTATTATCATCAAATCCTCATAAGAGTCTTGGTTAGGCGAAATTAGCTGGAAGCTATACAGAGTAGTGGCTAAGGAGATAAAAAGACGGATTTCGTCATTGGAGTGTAATATTAGCCTTGTAATGTTCACACTAGGAAGTACCCCCTACTAATTCTATTTAGTAGCAGCTGGTATTAGCAATTGCTGTAGTGAGTGAATAGAAAAGACTGCTGTAACTATACATATTCTTCACTCATTAGAATATGGCATTTATTATCGATCTCCATAAGGAGAGATTACAAGATATTGCTGTAACTATAAATATCATAAACTATGTTCCATCCAAGATTTGTTTCAGGGATGGATTATTTTAGGCATTTTCTGGGGATGACTATATAAAAAATACAGAAAACTTTAAAAAACTGGGAAATTCCAAATATTCATATGATAAGACAGTTTTTTTATGCATAATTTTTTTGTACATAAGCCCGTGAACATGGGGATGCGTACCCTGCCCCAAAACCTGGTGTCTCCGTCCCCTAGCTGTTTCGGGGATGACAGGATGCCGAGGGGACATTCCCCTCCCGTCCCGGATACTTGCTCAACCCTCGGAAATGCCAGCAAATGCCCTCGGCTTTTTGGGGATGACTAGCCATTCATGGGACGGCTGGGGGACGTTTCCAAGACGACCAGCTATCCCCTATGGCTGGGAACTCCTCCAGATGTTAAAAAATGAAGATTTTTTTTCCTATTGAGAATATAGAATCAACTGGTTACATCAGAGTTTGACTGTCATCATTACATCAGTATACACAGTATATATTTAAGGCAATACATCAGGATGTACAGTGTACCAAATGTGCAATATAACAGATATATATGTCTATACAACATATTCACTTTGCTATTCAAAAAATACTAGGATCAAAAAAAGGTTTCAGTTTCAAAATGCTGCAACAGTCTTTATTATTCCCATCCATCTTCTTGTTCCTGCTCTTCTCTCTGGCTGTGATGATTGAGACTCCAGCGATCCTCATTTCCAGTATCAGGTTCTTCTTCATTAGGATCCTCTGCTGTGTCCTCTCTTGTATTACCTCTTCCGATTTCCTGAGGTACCATCATATTTCCTTCATCAGCAACTGTTGTGATATTGACAGAGTGTTCATTATTCTTTTGACCTTCTGCTTGCATCATCCCATGTTCATTTACTGTCTGGATATCTTTAGCAAAGAGAATGGTGACTCCTTCCTCCATCAAGCTTTGGAATCTCTCCCTTGAAATCTGGATGGTGATAGAAACCAAAAATGAAGTTTTTTAAAAATTTTGTTTGCTTCTATATCTGTGTTAGAATGAAAACAATATATTAAAATTTTAAATGTAGGACAATCAAATATATGAGAATCAAAACTATTATTCTAATTTCAAATGTATGAGAATCAAATTATTCAATGAAATATACATTGGTTCTTGAAACTACCCAAAGTTCCAAGAGTTCCTACTGGGGTCGAAAGTGTCGATGGAGGAAGTGGCTGAATGCGAGATGACCATTTAAATTGTTTTTTGGGCATGATGGTGTGTTTGCTGCATGCTTTTCATCCACCAGCTCTACCCACTTGCGTTTACGGCACTCATCTAGCCCAACGACTACATTGACTGCTGCATCATCTTTCAATCTGCATCATCCATATTTGGGTGCTATTTTACTTTTGCTGTTGGTTCAACTCTAGTATAGTGTCATGTCTTAGGGTTTGGGTTGGCCAATTGTCTTAGTTGGTTCTCTCATTTGTGGGCATTGAACACTATTGGGATGCAAAAGGTAACAGAAGAATAATCTAAGGGCAGACATACACAAAAAATCATATCCCAAAACGGTTGTAAGGAGGCGAAGATAGTGCCACACAGTTAAAAGAATACTGTAATGTCATTTTCAGTTTTATGTCTCCATTGATGTGTGAATAAATTCAGAAAATGTACTGTTTCTAGAATGTTTTCTTCAGCACATTTGTTGTTATGAATTTTAATACCATTAGAGGAATTTGATAGAGTTCTAAGCCTATTGCATATCTTGTAACAAATTTTTTTGCGCTTGCATATGAGCTTGATTAGATCATTAATAGATAAGTAAGTGGATGAAGCTAAGAGTGATATATGTTGGTGCATTTTAATGAGTAGAGCACTTGCAGTTTGCCAATGTTTCTTGCCATCTCTCTTTTTTGATTGTGATTCTATTACCTTGGGATGGACACCAATCTCATTGTATTTTTCCTTGTCACTCATTTCAAACAAATCATAAAATGTCTCATTTCAGTTTTAGTTTGTGTGGTTCATGATATCATTCTATGCAAGGAATGATACACATCACTTTTTGTGATTCATGCAACTCGCCCCCATCTTGCACTCATTGCCAAGGTGTTATATCAGCTATATAGAGGCCGTTTAGTAGCTAGTTGCTCTAAACCTGGTGACAACCCACTCTAATAGAGTTGAGAGACAACCCACTCTAATAGAGTTGACCTTAAACCCTCCACTATTTTGATGAAGAACTATTTTTCATCCACTTGATGGCAAGCAAAAAATTTTGTTCTAGGAAGTGGAGCAGCGAGTTTGGGGCCCAACACCAATGAAGCAATTGCCTATGCTTGCATAGGGTGATATAAGAAATGTTTTCATTATGTAGAGAATTTTTTGCTTTGCGATTCGTACACTCAAGGAGAGAAAAGTTATCATTGATGGCATGGGACAAAATGTCTTATTTTAATGAATTAACAACCCATCTTTAATTTCTTTGGCTGTCTGGACGCAATGGTAGGGTCATAATAGACCTAAAATTTCTCTAAATATGTAGCTAGCTTTTGGATTTGGCAACAACCACTCAACTTTAAACTGACTGACTAAGTATCTATCCTCCAATGTCCAATTTGCAGAAATCAAAAGCTTAAACTGACTTTCTTGGAGACCCTAAACTCAATGGTGGGCCTAGATGTGTTTCAACATGTTTCAATAATGAACATGGAAAACTTTAAGAAACCCCCTCCCTAGAAAAGGTGTAAAATCTTGGCGAATCCTACATTATTTTGTGTGGACAAAAATAATATTGTTGGTGAATTTTTTTAATTTGAAAAGAAAAAATATTAATTTAACTGGCGATTTTTTTTCAATTACATGAAAATTCTATAAAATCCTAGCAAATCTTTCATTGTTGAAGAAAACCGTGGCTAGAAGTACACATACCTAGCAACCATCATTTCACCATTATTGTTATATGGATCCTAATTAATTAACAGACTTGAAGGTTAAATTTCCCCCACTTTTATCGCTGCAATTTCCCTCCAAATTATTGAATGGGGGTTTTGGGTTAGCGCCTCTGAAAGCTCGAACAACTTTTAATATTTTAGTAAGGTGTCCTAAGTTAATTTCATTTCATCTGACATATAGTAAACCTATTTTTTAAACTGTTGGATGATTCTAAATCAATGGCATAAATCCTATTTTGGGCCAAACTTTTAAAGGACACCAAGCTCCAGAGAAAGTCTCCGAAATAAAGATGTGTCCACAATCAAATTTATTTCGGACCAAACTTTGAAAGGATAAAAAGTTTCGTGAAAAGTCTTCGGATAGAGACATATGTCAAATCTATGTACTTAACCTGTACCCTAACTTAAATTTTGACCACATATTGGCGAATATGACCATTGATTAAGACAAACTTCGGAAATTGTAGGCGAAAATATTCAATTTACTGTGTGGAAAAATTAGATTCTATTGGCGAAGTCATCGCTGAAATACAAATAATTCCATATCACTATTAGCGATTGGCCTATGCATGGGACCCAATTTTTATAAAGTGCGGGTGACATGGCCACCCCGAAAGTCCAATTTTTTTCGCTAAATTCTGGGTCCTCGACCAGTGAAATTCGCCAATTGGCGAATATTCGCCACTAAAGTTATCCGTGATAATGAACTTGCAATACAAATCCACAAAGATGAATCTCCCAAAAATTTGGTATTTCTATCATGTTTTTCTAATCCTCAAGATCATCATTCAATGCAAGAGAAGGGCATAGTCAATCTTTCAAGAGCAACCAAGAGTTGTAACCTAGATCTCTTAAAAGACTAACAAAGAATCTTTTGTACCATGCAAGATTTGGTTGTGGAAATAACTATTCAAGATTTTGGAGCCTAAATAAAAGCACAAGATAGACCAAACATGAAAAATAATGTTGTGTAAAGAGTACTTGCGTGCTCTTAATTTCAAATTGTATGGGCATTCTTTAGTCAAAATGCTCATTTTTGACAAATATCATAGAGCATGTTAGGGGAATTTGTTTTGTTGTGGTCCTTGGCTCTGTGATATTTATACCATAAATCTTTAGGTTACTTGCTAGATTCTATATCTTCTTTTATTTCCTTCATTATATGGAGTATATTTCTTCATAATTCTTTCACCGTTCTCAATTTTATATTAGTGCTTTCATTTGAATTATTGTTTTCAATGATTTTGTTTTTAAATGTGAAGCCATCTTTTCGTGACATTCTATATTCATAGCTCTATTGAAAGCTTTTGCATATGATGATGGTGGTGCTATGTTCATTTTCTTGTGTAATGAAGAGATGAGAGCTTCAACAAACTATCTTTTTTCTAATTTTTTGGATGGAACATTTTCCCATTTGACCAATAATTCCTTGAGCCTTCAATTGGAAGCTCTCACTTTTTCATGTTTCCCTTGTCAAGTGTTTTAAGTTTCTACAACAATATGATCCAAATTCTTTTTTGAAAGATTTCCACAATTTCTCTTGTGCATTTTGGCTTGTTGGCTCAATATCTATGTATTTGTCAATAGCCACACCTCTTAGGGTGGTTTAGAATGGCCATAGTAATTTAAAAAAAAAATATTTTGTCCATTTGTTTCCCAAATGGTTTGACAAGCTTTGTGAGCAATTGAATGGGTAGTCAAACACATGTGCAAACTAAGACAGGTTTGACACTCATAGCATACACATCTCATACACAACATCTTCCAAAAACATACATACGGGTTTCACACACACCAAACAAATGCATACATGGGTATAAAACTATTAAAAAGTACTAGCTAGATGCAAATAATCCAATCAACTAAAGCAAGAGTATATTAGACATAGGACCATGGAGTGTCATCATTACAGTGCTAAGATTGAGTGGAGTTGAGAAATATGGTCCTATTCACCATGAGGGATTCTTAATGACATTTCCATTAATCACTAAAGGATTGGAAACTATGTTCCATTGAGTTTCAGGGATAGGTACGACAAGGGATGAGGGAATATGTTTCCGGTATGTGGGTACTTTTGGGCCATTTTTTAGGGGATGACATGGGACAACTATTAAAAATATAGGGGAATTTTAAAAAATTTAGAGAAATTTCAAATATGCATATCATAACATTGATAAAGCATTCATCATAGACATTCTAAACTATGCTCCACAGAGTTTCCAAGACGGGGACGTGTTTCTGGTACGGGTATGGTTTAAAGCCAAAATTTAGGGATGGGATGTCAAGGGACACCTTTTAAAAAATTAGGGAAATTTTTATATATAGAGAGAGAATTCAAATACTAAGTACTTTCAGTGTAAAAATATGGCGTACATATAGCAAAAATGCCCAAAGGCTCCAAGTATCATGCATGAAATCGAAATGACATAAAGATAAGTCCAACTAAAATACTAAACAGTGAACAATAACATATAAGTTCAACTCCATAATTAGATGTCCATAATAATTAAAATCAATAATGTATTTGCAAATAATATATGTCAAATATATGCCTGTCCTCTACGAATCAAAATCAAAATCAGAGTCATCCTTTGAGCCACTAGTAGCGGGAGGAAGAGGGTCCTCATCCAATGGTACCCCAAGCAATCTTGGAGGTGTGTCATCCTCCTCAACCTACATAGCATCCTCGGGATTAGCATCCCAACGTAATGTTGGAGTTTGATGTTAGAGAACACTCTGCCGATCCTGTACTCCCAATGCACTACGAACAATCACTAACTTTTCCAATCGTCTAGAGGTAAGGTTGTTCCTCTTGATTGATTGGATGAAGCTATATGTGGACCAATTCCTCTCTGTAGTAGAGGAACATCCAACTTGTGAAAGAAGACGAATGACAAGAATTTTCAGCTCAGGTCTATCTCTACCATGCCATGTCCACCATCCAATAGGGTCCCTTTGAGCTTAGCTCTATCTGTCTTTGCCTCTGGTTTACTAAAGATTGGACCACGAAGATTGGCAAAGTCAAGCCACTGTTCGTGAAGTTTACCAACATCATCTCCATTGTACATTTTTTGCAAGGGCCTTGAAGAAACCCTCCTTCACCTGAGTTGAACAAATAAAAAACATATTAAATTAACAAATAATGATTAATGAACATTGAAGATTGAAGAGATCTACTTTCAAGCTTGCTATTTTACATTTAAATTGAAAACTTGAGATTTTAGATTTGACTCACCTCCATCATCCCTATGGAGCCACTCTCCTAGGTCTTGGTGCATACCATTCAGGATTGAAAGCATAGGCAGCCATATGAAGTGGGGCGTTCATAATGTTCCACTGTCACATCATAATGGGCTTAAGATGCTCCTCATAAAACTCCAAAGTAGGATCCCTAGCATGAATAACATGCTTGATTTGCCCAAGCATTTTATAAAAGGTCTCATAAATCTCTCCAAGGCTAGGAGAGTTAGTATCAACATATCTAGTGACCTGCACAATAGGGTCAATGAAGGAGCAAATGTATCTGCAAATGCAAGCAAGTTACAAGTTAATAAATTTTAAAATTCTTAATTCTTAAATAATAAAATCAGCAAATGATAAAATCAGAAATAATTTTATTAAATCAACAATAATAGCTATCTAAGTTTCTTACCTCATTGTAGACCACTAATTATCATCAAGGATTCATTCTTTCACACTTCTTGCATCCCGTGTGCTTGATTCATGCCATCTATTCCACTTTGCATTGACCACCATGGATTGTAAGGCCTCTTGGACCTCAAGCATCCTCTCCTACAAAATAAAGTAGCTAGCATATCTAGTCTCCACGGGCTTGAGAATTTCTTTCTTGGAAAATGTCCTAAATAATGCAAGAGATGTGTGATGATTGCAAATAAACATTTGCAGATCTCTAGCCTCAAACACCATAGCCTTTATCCAATCAATTTTTCCAATGTCCTTCAAGGTGTTGTTCAATGCATATACACAACATGGGGTCCAAAAAATGTGCCTGTACGTACTCTCCACCATCAATCCAATTGACTTAGACACCTGGGTTGAATCAGTGATTACTTGCACAACATTTGAAGGTCCAACCTTTTCTATAGCATCTTTCAAAATCTGAAATTGGAAGGCTGCATCCTTCCTTTTCCCTGAGCAATCTATAGCTCTAAGAAAATTAGAGCCTGTTGTGCTAGTGACAATAAGATTAATGAGTTGCCAATGTTTGATATTGGTCCACCCATCCATGATGATGGAGCATCCTTCACTCATCCATGTCTGTCTTATATCTGCCATCAAAATGCTCACTTTTGAATACTTTTTATCAAGAATAGTGGTGCGTAGTTTTGTCTCTCTAGGTGGTACAAATGAGGGACTAGCAGCCTAGATTTCTTTGCACATTTGTTTATAATATGAGGAATGTGACACATGAAATGATATACTATGAGCAAAAATAAACCTACCAATAGATTCTTCAGCCTTCTCCTTTGCTTGCATATTAAATAAATTAGCAACATATGTTTCTCTTTTATTCTTTTTTCCCTTTCCTTTACTGGTAGTGGGAGTGGGAGTGGGTGTGGTTATGCTACTCATAGGCATATTAGCTTGCACATTCTCTATTATAGTCCCTATTTTCAATGCCTCCCCCTCCATGTGCAATCTAGTTGCCTCAAGTTTTTCTTCTTGTGTTATTTTTTTGCAACCTTTGACCCCTTGACCACCTATCCATAAAAGATGGCAATAGACTCTAGTATATAGCTACCAAAATAATGTTTGTGGCACAAATGACACTCCCATTCCCTACTACCCCCCGAATTTTTTTTCTTATTCTTGTCTACTCTTGTGGCGAATTGTAGGAGAGGTTTCTTAGGGTTGAATGGGCCTTTTGCAATTTTTTTGAGAACTTGGGAAGGGCACTCAAATGGGTTAGAGGTTGTTGCATCTTCTACATGAACATCCACATCTGTTGAAAATGAAGACCCCCCTATGGCTGCCCTAGAACTAAGTCTTTTTCTTTGTGATGTTTGAATTTCTTGCATAGCAACATCCATGCTATGAATATCACTACTTCCCTCACTCTCACTGCTGCTCATGTTTTCAGATTTTGCGATCTAATATAGTGCTGCAAGTTGTAAAAAAAAAAAGATATTTCAATGTTTCATTCAAAATGACAAAATGCCCTTGCTATGTGATGAAAAAAAATAAAAAATGGAAACAAATGGCAACTAAGTTGAAATAAACAAAAGGAAAATGAAAGACATACTTGGAATGAAGAAAATTATTACAAAGTAATTGGCAAAATACTTGCTTATATAAACAGAGATCAATAGATCAATATATACAAATGAACAGACGATGTTTCCTTAGGAAATGATCATGAAGAATAGAAACTTTCTATTCTTAGTGACAACTAACTAAATATTAGAAACATTCTAATATTTGCAATACATTACTAATAGATTAACCATTAAATAATAATAGACAATAATAGAAACTATCTATTATTGTAATACCCTCCCTTAATGGTTGATCCAAAAAAACAAGAATCGGAATTGGATCGGAATTGTTTAGGCCGAATCGAATCGCGAATCGACCATGAATCGGAATCAAATCGGCCATGAATCGGCAAATTTAAAAAACCCTAGATTTTAACAATTTAAAACTTATTTCAGGCACCCTTTATTGAATATAACTTAAACACAGTATAACATCATCAAATAGAAGCTAACATACATAAACAAGGAACATAAATGATAAATCCATCACATACGCTACATGTAAAATGTAAATTGTAGTTGAACTAAAGTAAATAGAAATCTGAAATCATATTATCATAATGGGTCAAATCATAGAATGTAATATCAAATATGTATGTGAGATGAAGATCCATAAGACATCAAATCATAAATGTATGTTACTATGTAAGATGAAGATCCATGAAATGTATGTCTATCAGTAAACTGTAATAGTATCAGTCTGTAAACAAAATGAAAAAACAAGGCTGTAGCTCAAGCCTCATCATCATCCTCAAGCTCGGCCGCAACCTCAACCTCAGCCTCTGAGTATCCTGTTTGCCTTCTACAAAGGCGTCTAAGGTAGCTCCTAGAGGACTGTTGAGCCATATCTTTCACATGTAAGATGGGCTCACGGACAACATCACTAGGGCCTATGTTTGTCCGTGCACGTGTGAGTCTGCCAGTGCCTGACCGTGCTCTAGCCGTCTCCTCTGCCATGGCCACAGCCTCAGCCTCTCTATCTACCTGGTCAACCCACTCATGGTCTGCCTCAGTGAAGACCGGATCCATAGCTTCAGTGAGCCACTCTGATTCTGGATCAGTCTCATCCAGAATGATCGGAGAGGAGTCAATGCCCATAGTCTGCCTGATCCTAATACGAAGGTTGTAATGAACAAAGACAAGATCATTCAACCTCTACACTGTCAACCTATTTCTCCTCTTCGAGTGGATATGCTCGAACATGGACCAACTGCGCTCACATCCAAAAGCGCTGCTTGGCTGACTCAGAATACACATGGCAATTTTCTGAAGTTTTGGGGTTGTGGGCCCAAACATTTGCCACCATCTATCTGAAATAAGGGAAAACAAAATCAATTAGTATCATTTACAAAATTACAACTTTAAAATTACAAAATCAAAAATTAAAATGCACAACTTATAAGCCATAAACTTGTTACTTAACATTCAAGAATATATTATTTTTACGGTTACCTGGCTGTAGTTTTGTTCGACTATCTATGGCCATCCTGCTAGAGAAAATTGACCCTTCCATATTATTGAATTTGTCTAGCTCAAGGGTTGCAGCTGTGCTATCCTCATCACTACTCAACCTCTAGGTCACTATATATAGGCCAGTGAGAACCTCCTCATCCATCTTGAAGTCAGCACGAAAACGAAATGTTGGATTCAGATAATAAGCTGCTGCATGGATGGGTTGGTGGAGCTGATTCTACCATCTCCTATCAATGATATCCCAAATAGGGGCATACTTCTCCTGTACTCCTGCGTACTTTGCTCTAATGGCCTCCTTGGCCCTATCCATGCCCTCATATATGTAGCCAAGAGAGGGCTTCTCCCCATCAGCAGTTCGTAGGAGAGATACGAGGGGCTCAGTGACCTGCATCTAATGTAAAAAAAACATTTGAGTCAAAACTTAAATATAAATAATAAAACTAAAAGTAAAAGTAAATCATTAACAATTAAATAATAAATAGTAAAACTAAATACTAAATCAAATTGTCCCTTGATGTCAAAAAGGACTGCAGTGTGATAAAATTCGAGGCAAACCTCGTGATCCTTGGACGAGCTAACTCCTTGCCTCCTGTGTAGGCCCTCATTGTGCTAGGGATGAATGCATGGTTGTAGATAAACTTGCATATACTTTTTGCCCTATCTATGCATGACTTTACCCACTCAAGCTTGCCAATTTCCTCCAACAATTTTTAATTAATTAGAAATTGGAACATGTTAGGAAACTTAGAATTATAAGAGTGTTCAAATAAATTAATTTTCAAAACTTGAAAAGTTACAAGTTTACCTGCAGCAACATAACTTGCTGCATTATCAGTCATCACTTGCACCACATTTTGTTCTCCCACCTCTGTGATGACTTCCTCAATAATCTCACATAAGTATGTGGCGTTTTTTACATGAGTAGAAGCATCGATAGACTTGAGGAACATGGTATATCCTACAAAAGAATGAATTATCATGGATCATCAACAAATTAGCAATCAACAAATCAGAATTTAAATTATTCAAATTTCACAATGCATGTAGGAAAGTAGAATGATCAATCACCTCCACAGGAAACAAGAAAATTGATGAGTGTTTTATTCCTCCTGTCCGTCCAACCATCAATCATATAGAAACCACATATAGCAACCGCATCTATCATATTTTGCCAGTAAGGAGCCCTGTCACAAATAGATTATGATTAGAAATTTAGATGATGAATCATTATGTAAAGTGAATCTATGATTACATCATTACACAAATAGATATAATTAAAATTTAACTTTAAACTTAAAGAAAACAAATAAAAAAGAATCAATTACCTAGCTGCAAAAAATGGAATGTTGCAAAAGTACCAAAATTTGCAAATTTCTTTTCTCGCAGCATCATGAATCTCCTTGTTCAAACCCATGCCCTCAAGCGTGGGTTGTGAGCCAGGAGTAGTGCGGGGCACAAAGTAACTATCCAATTTGTTCTTCCGCACTCTGGACTGCAATAGGCCACTGCTAGCCTCAATATGACTATAAGAACGACTAGCAGTAGCACTACCACTACCACTAACATCAGCACTAGCACGAGTAGCAACACTAGGACAAAAAGGAGGCCTAGTAGAACCCTCTCCAACACAACCTACGGATGCAGACTCTAATGCAGGTGTAGATGTGGTTGTGGCAGTGGGAGCATGGGAGCCAATAGGCCTTATCTCTTCTAGTTGCTTTTTCTTATTTATTTTGTCTTGTTCGAATTTTTCTAATGCCACTAAACAAGTGCATTTTGCCTTAGCTGTTTGTTTAGTGCAAATTGCAATATTATGTCCAGGTATGCCAACAATGTGGAATTTGAATCTATAAATGCCACCAGAATTTATTTCTTTACAAAACATACATTTTGTTTTAAATTTTGTTCTTCTAGGAAAGTCTTCGGTATATTTCCAACACTCATCTTTTTTACCCATTGGGAAAAATGAAAATTAAGACTGCTGCAATAAGAAATTTCAAGTAAAACCTCTATGTTCCAAAATTCAAAGTAAGACAAACTAATAAACAAAACAACAAAGCCTACTTTGCAATTTAGCAAAACTAAAAAACAAACATTCAAGATTTGCAAATGAAAACTAAAAAAATTTAACAAAAAATGAACAATACACTAACATACCAAAAAAAAATCAACACCTACCTCTTGCAAATCAGTTGAGGAGTGTTGCTAATGACTCCTTAATACTCCCAATGCAATCTTATGGCCTCCCCAAATGGATTTTTCTTCTCTTTGCTGCTCTTCCTTCTTGCTGTTTGCAAACTTGTTGTTAACAATGAATAGCTATGATTAGATAATTTTATATTAATATTCTATATTAATATATATATACTTGATAATATTACATATTTATGTATATCTAATATTATCAATATACTTATATATATATATATATATATATATTTAATAACTAAGCCTTATATATATATATCGATCTGCACTATTGATGTGATATGATATTATCATATCAATAATACATATTGTTAATATGTATTATTGATACGATAATACATACCAATTAATATCGACTGCTATACCAAGTACCGACTATGATATATATCGAATGTCATACCGACTGTAATACATATCAGATGCCATATCGACTATTATGCATATCGGCCACCATACCGACTGTTATATATATATATCGGATATCGTATGCAATATGTTATATTATTGTTAATTCATATAACATACTGCACGGTATACATATCTTACAATATGTATATCGTGCAGTATGTTACCCGTGGCTTATATAATACAAAAACATACGATACTGCACTTTACATATATCGTAGTTACAATATATGTAAAGTGCAGTCTTTAATATTCGATTATCGGTAAAGGTAATTTGTTATGAAAGGGCATCGGTATTGAAGGGACGTGACTCATTTATGAGTCACGTCTCCTTCTATGTGCAAAGTCATATATATATTGATAAATATTTTTGTATTTGAGATGAATTATATACAGCAGGTCTGAATAAGGATTATCATATACAAAATCAAGAAAAATAATAATATAAAACTAAAGTTTATTGTAATTTCACACTTGTGCTTTTCCTTTTCTCTTCTTCTCTCTCACTTTTCCTCTCTTCTACTCATACTAAGCAAATTGAAGACCCTTTAGGGTTAAAACAAAAAAAAATGCCCATCTAAACCTAAAAAAGATAAGTCAAAATTTATTTTTTTTGACTTTATAATTCTGCCTAATGCGGCCGATTCACGGCAATTCACGACTACCGATTCATGCGATTCATGCCATGAATCGCCGATTCAGGCAATTCATGTGAAAAAATCGCCGAGTCCGATTTCTGATTCAGAAAAAATTGTTTCCTCTGAATTGAATCATGAATCGCCCGATTCAGGTGATTCATGGGCGATTCTCGGAACTCTGGGTTGATCCATCCACTACACCAAGCTGTCCTCTGATTTGACAAACTTCTCTGGACCAAGAGGCTTGGTGAGAATGTCTCTAGTCTGATCCTCTGTAGGAATGAAGTGCAAGTGTATAGTCCCGTCTTCAACCAGTTGTCGAATGTAGTTACAATGAACATCTACATGCTTGGTTCTTTCATGGAAGACCGGATTGTGGGCTAACTTGATAATGCCTTTGTTATCAACAAACAGAGTTGTCGGGCCTGCTGGGGACATCTGTATATCCCCAAGCATCCAACGAAGCCAAACAATTTACAACCTGCCTTGACTGTTCCTCTGTATTTAGCCTCTGTGGAGGAGAGAGAAACTGCATGCTGCTTCTTATTGGTCCATGTGATGGCATCGGATCCCAAACTGAACACATATCCTGAAGTTGACTTTTTATCATCAATAGAACCTACCCAATCTAAATCTGTGAAACCACTGAGTTTAGGATTAGAACTTCGAGAGCAAAGGAGCCCATAATCAGTAGTGCCCTTCACATAGCGAAGCACACGCTTGGTTGCCATCCAATGATCAGCCTTGGGAGTTGTCATAAAGCGTGAGATGTAGCTGATTGCAAAGCTGATATCAGGTCTAGTAGTAGAGAGGTAGATGAGGCTGCCTACTAGTTCCTTGTATGAAGTATCATCAACGGGAGGAGAATCAGACTTTGTTGATAACTTCAGACCTTTCTCCATGGGTGTAGATGCAGGTTTGCAATCCTGCATACAAAATTTGTCCAACAGAGCTCTGGCATATTTGGACTGATAAATGAATATACCAGTAGATTGTTGCCAAACTTCAACACTTAGGCAATAATGCATGAGCCTAAGGTCAGTCATATCAAAAGACTGACATAAATTCTGTTTGATTCCCTAAATCAAAGATGTTGAACTGCCAATGATGATCAAATCATCCACATAAATAACCAAAAGGACGATGTCACTGTCAGTAGTCTTGATGTACAAATTTGAGTCTGATGAACTCCTCTGGAAGCCTTGATCACTGAGGTACTTATCAATTTTCATGTACCATGCTTTGGGGGCCTGCTTCAAACCATAGAGAGCTTTCACTAGTCTGAGAACCTGGTGTTCTTTACTAGCAACCTTGAAACCAGGAGGTTGCATCATGTAGACCTCTTCTTGTAGGTCACCATTCAGGAAAGCACTCTTGACGTCCATCTGATGGACCTTATAGCCAAATTGTGCTGCCATGGCTAGGACTAATTTGATAGTGCTCATCTTTGCTGTAGGAGCAAAGGCCTCCTCATAATCAATGCCCTGGCGTTGAGAAAAACCCTTCGCAACTAAACGAGCTTTTTACTTATCCAAATTACCATCAAACTTGTAATTGATTTTATAGACCCATTTGTAGCCGATGGGTTTCTTCCCTGATGGAAGATCAGAAAGGACCCAGGTGTTATGCTTCAGTAGTCTCTGGTGTTCAGATATCATGGCCTGTTCCCACTCTGGAATTCCTTTAGCCTTTGAGTATGTTTGAGGTTCAAACACACTGTGAATGTTTGCCATGAGAGCAAAATTAACTGTCTCTGTAGGTTTGCTCTTCTTCCAAGCTGTCCTCCCATCGATGAGTTCATCATCCCGAAGATCAACAAGTGTCTTGACCCACCACTTAGGTCGGAGAGGAGAAGGACCAACATTCGCATCAAGAGATGCTCTATGATCAGGTTCCTCTTCAGAAGAATTTGGATCAAACTTAGGTGAAGCATCTGCATATTTGGGTGATCCTGCAAGAGAGATCGGAGGTGTCTGGACAGGAATTGTCGGTATAAATGGAGCTACTGGAGCCCTCCCATCAGGTGGACGTAATGGAAGTTTAACTCCCAAATCATGAGCCTTCATAGGCTGGTCGGTTGGATCGAGAACAGGAGCAACGGGCATGAATGGTCCTCGTTGCTCATCAAAGACTACATCACGACTGTACAGGAGACGAGAAGTCTCAGTGTCAATCAAGCGGTAGGCTTTGTGAAGACTACTGTATCCAACAAGCACGAGTTTTTGACTCTTGGCATCCAACTTGGTGCGTGATGCATCAGGGATCCAAACATAGGCAAGAGAGCCAAAAACCATTAGGTGACTGATTTTGGGCTTGCGACCTGACCAGGCCTCTTCTGGAGTCTTACCTTTGACCGCCACAGTGGGTGACCGGTTCAAAAGGTAAATTGCAGTGTTAATTGCTTCTGCCCAAAGCTTCTTTGGAACATGTCTGTGTTCTAGCATGGATCGAGCCATGTCGGTGATTGTTCTATTCCGACGTTCAACTGCACTGTTTTGTTGTGGTGTGTAGGGTGTGGTTAACTGGCACTTGATGCCATGGATATCACAGAAGCTAGAGAATTCAGTAGAACAAAATTCTCCCCCATTATCTGTCCTAAGAGCAATAATAGATTTCCCAGACTCTTTTTCAACTAGAGGTTTAAACTTCTGAAATATAGGAAACACATCTGCTTTCTTTTTAAGAAAATATACCCACATTTTTCTATTGAAATCATCAACAAACAACAAAAAATACTTGGACCCAAGAACAAAGGGAGTAGCCTTAGGGCCGTAGATATCAGCATGAACAAGTTGAAGTACCTGAGAAGCGCGCCATGAATCGCCAACAGGAAAAGGTGTGCGATGTTGTTTCCCAGTTTGACATGCATCACAAACTCCAAGCTGAGTCTGAATCTCTGGCAATCTGAGAACAAGCTCTTCCCGAGCAAGTTGAGAGAGATAATGCACATTTAAATGCCCATATCGCTGATGCCAAAGTGAGTTGACAGAAGATCGCCGAGCAGCCATATCTAGATCTTGAGAATCACCAGAATCAACAAGCCTAAAAAGACCATGATCCTCAAGGCCAACTGCAACAACAGACTGAGTATCCCTATCAATGATGGTGCACTGATTGGAGCTGAAGGTGATATCCAATCGTGGAGAATGTCGTAGCATTTGACTGACTGAGAGTAGATTGAGTTCCATCCTTGGAACATAGTACACATTAAGGAAAATGATATTCCTCCCAGCAGACTGAATCTGAATGTTGCCTTTGTTGACAACAGTGTACTCTTCCCCCCCACCAAAAATAACTGAATCTGAGAAAGGCTGGTAGTCAGTGAACCAGTCTCTACGGTGGGTGAAATGACGAGAGGCACTTGAATCAATGTACCAGGCAGACGACTTCACATGATCTGCAGGTCTTTTAGCCAAGAAGGCGTAAAAGGCAGATTCTGTCTGCTCAGTGTGCTCTCCTTTGTTTGCATTTGGCTGCGAACCAGATTGATTTCCCTCGAGCAATATGTTTGTCAGTGATGCCATTGCACGTTTTCCAAAAAACATGAATATTTGAGATGGCACAAACTTTGAGGCAAAAAATCGAAAGACCCAGAAAAAACTGAGAAGCACCGAGAAGAGAGCTTGAAAACCTAGAAAGAATATGCAGTCAGAATTTGAATCCCCTAGCTTGAAAATCGAGGCACAAAAATCGAGGCACCTAGAAAAATATGATGACAACCCATTTGAGATCTCGAAAAACCCACCAAGAATTTGAAATCAATTTTTTGTTTTTAGTTCAAAAAATAGGGTATTGAGCAAAAACGGCCCTGGCTGCAAAAAACATTAATTGGTAGCCATGAATAGAGATTTGTTGCAGAAAAATCCGACAAAGACCCAGAAAAAATCTGGTTGACCCAGAAAAATTCGACAAAGATCCAAAAGAGATTTCAAAAAACCCAGAAGGAATTTGAAATTAGAATAAAATTCCGACTATACGGAGTTTGAGGCACGAAAATTGAGGTACCCAAAAAATTCTGACAAGAACCCAGTTGAGATCTCAAAAAACCCACAAGGAATCTGCAATCAAAAGAAAATTCCAACTTGAATTGAAGGGTCAAAACCCTAGTTGAAAATGCAGAAACCCTAGCGGTTATGGACGAACCAAAACTTGATGTAGAAAAAAACAAATTCTTGCAAATAGATTTCTGAACACATTTGGGGCAAAAAAGCTTCGAAAATCTTAAACTAATAATTTCAAAAAAGAAATTAAAATTTTACGAAGAGGCCAGGATTTTGCTCTGATACCATATTACAAAGTAATTGGCAAAATACTTGCTTATATAAACAGAAATCAATAGATCAATATATACAAATGAACAGACGATGTTTCCTTAGGAAATGATCGTGAAGAATAGAAACTTTCTATTCTTAGTGACAACTAACTAAATATTAGAAACATTCTAATATTTACAATACATTACTAATAAATTAACCATTAAATAATAACAGACAATAATAGAAACTATCTATTATCACAATAAAAATATGATGGCAATACCTCCTCTTGCAACTCCAAAATGCAAACTTTCTGCATTGCTGCTGCTGTTCTATGTTTTTTTTTCCTCTTAGCAAGTATGGTAAAACTACAAATGAGAAGAAGAGTTACTCTTTTTGTGTTTTAATGGACCAAATAGGGTTTCTAATATTTTATTGTCTTTTAGAAGCTATGTGGGGCCCACGCGATCAGCAAAAATTAAAAAAAAACCTTTTTTTTCATGTTTTGCCGTCCATGTTTTCGGATGGATAAAGGGGGACGAGAATCCGAATTGGGGATGGATGAGGGGCGACAAAGCTGTCTGCGATATGGATTTCCATCCCCCTATTTCGGTTGCAATTATTTTTGCCATTTCGAGGATGGTCCTTGTTTTTGGCCGAAAGGAAATGGTTTGGGGGACGACCAAAATCCGTCCCTACGTCCTACGTCCCTGTAGTGTCCCCGAGATGGGAGTGGGTCAATTTTTGCAGGGGGTGCGTCCCTGTGGAGCATAGATTCTAGAAGCTTAATACATTTAGAAGGATTTGGAAAAGTGATTCATCATTGCATAAACTTTCATTGTCAATGCGGATACATATTGTATTCAAATTATAACAAGAATACCCAAAGGCTCAAAGTTTCAAGCATGAGATGACAAACTATAAACAATACACATAGAACTAAGAAAATATAATAATATGTCACTGTCCATAATTATTAGATGGTAGGTCTAATAGTCTAAGTCAAGTAGATTAAATGCCCTAACCTCCTCTTTCAATTGTTCACTCCTTGACTAGCTGCTCCTTCTCTTGCTGCTCTTCTCCTTAATTGGAAATGTGAAACTGAACTTCTTTTTCTTTTGTTTAATTGTTTTATTCTTAGATTAGGTTTTGGTATTGTTTAATGTGTCTTGGGTGTCCTTGTGTTTTTGGCCAGCCTTTTTTTCAAATTGAAAAATGTGTGCTTTTTTCTTAAAACAAGCCATCAAAAAGTGTTTGGACCATAGGGGACCTGTCCGAGGAGTCCCTTGGCTGTCACGGGGACTTCTGGCTGTCCCCTTCATCCCAAAATTCTGCACAAATTGGGGACAGACAGGGTACTTCTAAATGCCGTCCCCACGTCCTTGTACTGTCCCTGGTACGAGCATAGGGTTACCAACATAGGGGACGTGTCCCCGTGGAGCATAGATTGGAAATAATGTCCTTCACAATCATTTTACAACCCATAAGGAAATTCTGTACTAAATTGTGATTTTTTTACTATGTTTAATTTCATATTTGAAACCCCATTCAGTTTTACTTGTTAATTTCTAAATCACTCATGTGCCACAACCCTTTACTTCATTTCAGCTAGACTGGGTGGGAGAGCCCACTCCATTCCTTTCCTAACATTATTCCTTCAACACCAAGTATTCTAAAATACTCAAAATGGCCTTTGGGGTGGAAAATGAGGTTTACACAATGACACATGTTAAATCATAAACTATTTCATTTCAATGGGAATGCTTGTCACCCCACAAAATAAAATGATCAAAGATAATCATAATTTCAAAAATATCAATTTCTAAGCCTAAGGCATTTATTATCTGAAAGAGAAGAGCTGATAATTTCATCAAACAGCCTAAACTTCTGCAGAAAGAATGACGACCATTGCATTAATTACTTCTGTTCATATTTTCTCTGCCTTTCATTTGCCAGTTTTTATGTCAGGTCAGTCTCATAATAAGGGTTGGGCAACATCAAAGCAGCTTCAGCCAATTACTAGCAAACTGCTTGTGGCTCTCCAAAGCAATTGGACTGTTATATATCGTGTGTTGATTCCGCATATTCCATACATCCATAACAATAAATGATTTTTAACTTTTTCAATTACTGGCTATAGTTAAAAGGCAAGCTAAGAATTGGTTTTTAAATCAGTAAACTACAAATTGGTTTTTGACTTTTGGCAGAATCTTGTTGGGTGACAGATTGATTATTTAAACTTTTTATAGTATTTAATTTTTATAAATATGATATAATTGTTTTTATATCATATTTATTTTCTATTATTATAATTAGATCAACATCAGTCTCATAGCTGCATCAGTTTACAGATAACCAGCATTTACAAAAAACATAGTAGAGTCTCCTATTAAGGAGAGAGTATACGAGCTACAAATATAACAGCAGATAAAAAAAACAGCACATAATTAGTTACATCATAATATACTCCAGTCAAAACCAAGCTGTCCAGCTCATTGGGCCTTCACCGACCGTTTAAGGACTCTTTTTTATAATTTTTTAGTTTTTCTAAATCAATTTAAAAAGTTTTTTTACTATACCTAATTTTTTTAATAACTAATTGTCAGTTAATAATTACTTTTTACTAACTAAACTTCTTATTTCTAATTGTTTGAAAGATAAATGTAATAAGTTTACTTATGATATTACATTGCATCCATCAACTGTTCTTAACTTTCTACATTATTCTATTTCAACTAGTCTTAACTTTCTATAATGTTCTACTTGATATGCAAGTATTTTTTTAACTTGGAATCAGTTACAAACCAACTAAAATGCTCCTAATATTACAATATTATTAATAATAATATAATTAATATTAATATAAGAATAGTAAAAATTATAATATTATATTTTAAGTTTTTTCAATTAGCAAAGTTGGTTTAATTTTGGAAAAAATAAAATGAGTTATATAGAGTCAAAGAAAAGGAGAATAAACCACCCTTTATCTAAATTGGAGGGGAATAATATTTTTTTATACAAATAGGACATCCACTTTACAAATATATTATACATATTTAAGTTTCTTTATGTAAAAGTAGTATAATAATATAATAATAATGTAATATTACTTATTATTTAATTATGTATTTTTACAGTCAGTTCTATTACAATTCTTTTGAAATATATTGTTTCTTTAAGTTATAATTTATTTTTAATTATATTATAAGATATTAAAAAGTATAAGATATTTATAGAAATATCATTTTCAATTATTTTAATGTGCCTCTCAATTACAAGAAGTATGAAGATATTGACTTGAAATACGTTAGGAATTTCAAATTGAAAAAAGATAGACTAGCTATTATATCTTTCTCTCTTATCTGTCTCTTTATTACCCCCTCTTTCCCCATCTTTCTCAATATATCTAAATCTTTATCTCTCCATCTTTCAATTTCTATCTCTTTTTCCCTCTCCCTATTATTGCATCTTTCTACATCTCTCTATTTATATATCCTCTATTTCTCCCCAACCCCTCTCTCTCTACTTATCTATATATTTATATATGATTTGATTTATAATGTATAAAATTATAAAAATATTATTTCTATATAATAGTGTAGACTTATTAAAAATGACTACAATATAATATGATTTGATTTATCATATTATAATTTTATCGTTAATAGTTCTATAATATTAGTATATATAATTTATTACTATTAATAATTTTATATTATATATTATATTTATTATAAAATCAATACTATATTATATATTTATCATATTTAATATCATATATTAAGTAATGTAATATGATATACTATATTATTAATAGTTATTAGTTTAATATATATTTAAATATATTATAGTTAAATACCTATAATTACTTATTGCAATATAGTTAATAGTCTCTTCCACCCCCCCCCCCCCCCCCCCCCCCCTTTCTCTCATCCTCTATATATCCCTATCTTTGCCTCTGTTTCTATATATCACTCACCATATCTTTATCTTTGTCTTTATATCTCTCCATTATGCCCCTCCCCTCCCCCTCTCTCACATTCTCCTCTCCCCTCGCTCTATTTTTCCTCCTCCCTCCCTACCTCTCTATACATATCTCTCCATTACACATGCACACACACATATGCGCATGTGCTTACACACACACACTCCTTTCCCCCTCCCTATATCTCTCTCTATCTATATTTCGCTCTCTCCACTTCTCTCTTCCTCTTTCTATATACGTCTGTACTACTTTTCTAATTTAATCCATTTCTCTCTCTATATCTACATCCCTCTATCTCTCTCCCCCTCTCCCTCTTTGTCTATCCCTATCTCTCTACCTCTATTAATTTCCTCTATCATCTTCTTTCCCTCCCACTCTTGTCCCCCCCCTCCTCTCTACCTATATTGTATCCTTTCACATCTCTTCGTGATCTCCCTCCTGTGGCCATCTCTCACCATCGCTCTCCACACGCCCCCCTCTTACTCACTCCCTATCCACATATATATCTCTATCTCTACCTTTCTATCTACTTGTCTCCCTCTTCTCTCTCGCTATATATTTATCTCCACCTCTATATGCTTTATCCAAGTTTCTATTTCTAGACATTTATCCCTCTCTATTCATCCATCTTTCTGCCTCCTCCCCCTCTCCCTCTTTATAGACCTCTATATCTATATCTCTATCTCTCCACTTATCTTCTTTCACCTCTCCCTCTATCTCATTATATATGGACTTCTCTCCCTAATCCTATACCTCTTCTTTCTACCTCTCTCCATATATTAGTCTATATTCTTATTTTTTATCTTTTTATTTCTCCCTCTCAATATATTTATCTCTTTTATCTCTATCTATCTATCTCCCCTCTCTATTTATCTCTCCCTCTCCTCTCAATAACCCTCTCCTTTTCCACCACTATCTCTATCTCCTTAACCCTCTCTCCCTCACACTCTTGCCCATCTCTCTCTCTCTCTCTCTCTCTCTCTCTCTCTTCTTATTACAAACATAACATGATTCTACTGGTAATGGATCCTGATTATATAATCCTAGCTTACTAGCTCTTATTTATTTGTATTTGAATCTCTGTAAGTGTATGCAGAAAAGGACCAAAACTTTTCCTAATTGACCTTCCATGCTTCTTTGCGTACCCATTGCACACCATGGTGCTATTGCTAGTTATAGAATATGCGAAGAATAATATAATTTTAAGGTCTACCATCAATGAAAGTTGGAGCTTTTTCATCCAAATTGAAAATGCATTCAAATGAAAAACCTGAATTGTCCTGCTCTAAACAGAACGGGAGTCCACTTTTACCATCACATAAATTCTATGATAAATTTTCAAGCTTATTGGGGCATTTTTGAGTTTTTATAAAATTTTAATTTGTACAAATTAAAATTAAAATGTGCAACCAAAAATCTTCTTCTTTTGCTCTCAACAAAACATCATCATTCCAATGCATTCACACACAACATAGAATGAATAACCAAGCATTTCCTTTTCAATTAATTTTTCTTTTCCTTTGAAAGCAAGAAGATACAAACAAAGTGAAAGAAGTTCGAAATTAATACATTCCTTTTCCTTTTTGAATGAAATCCCTAAAACCACACCAAGACTTTCATCCCTTTCCTCACTTAAACAAGTTCTTTTTAAAGACATATGCACCTTTTAAAAATAAGGCTACTGTCAACCTTTTCATTTTGTTTCTCCACTACAAATAATTCCATTCGCAACAATACCTATTTTATTAAGGCTTTTAACTGTTGAAAATCTCTTTTTTATTTTTAACTCAATAGCATTTAATGTAGTTCCAAAACAAGTACAATGCATATCTGAAAATCATGTGAAGGTAAACACAAGTGAGATTTAATAAATCTCATGCAAAGAACTCAACACACTTAATGGCTTTAAACATGTGATGGGAATTCAAATTTTAATCAACTTTGATAAATGGCTCATATTTTTAAATAAGATGCATCTCTTAACAAGCAAACCAAGTGAGACAGGTTAAACAAACACACATGCTTTCACCCATATCGATTGTCTATGAATTAATCATTTTTCTAGTAACACTATGTATGCATACTCAGTTTAAATGTTAGGTGTATCTGCATAAAGCAAAGATAGCCAAAACACAACCTATGAGAATGTAATCAAGTAAGGCTTATATATACATCATGACATTACATTATACAAAATCATCTGTGAAAGTCTAGAAGTGAAGAGTTACAACTTGTAATAATAATCACATCTAACTAAAGATCGTCTACAACAAAAATGATTTAGATCTTAATAGATAGGTAATGAAAATCCACAATAAACTAGTAATGCTTCACCAGGTAATATGATCACTAACAACGTGATATCAATGAAAACAGTAAAATTGGAACACTATTACAAAACATTATTGGTAGCCTGTGTGAAAATCAAACAGCAAGATAAGGTACATACACCTGCAGGCCTTGCAACATCTATTCCTTTTTTTTTTTTTTTGAAGTCAGAGTATTTTCTGTATATAGGATTTGTACTTTAGTGTTACGTTTATAGCTCTTCTGCTTTTGAGCAGTATTTGTGTTGGCCAACTATACATATAAAATGTCATCAGATTTAATTGTTGGAATATTAACTAAGTTGCTGGTTCAGGTTCGGATTCGAAGAACCGGTTTGCCGGTATGACAATTTTAAAATAGGGTTTGGGTTCGTTAGTAAAAAAACATGTAAAAATCATATATATATGCAGCTTAGAAGCATGAATTAAGATTATAATGTCAAGTAGTATCATAAAAACAACAAAAACACCATAAGCTTGTATCATAGCATCATATCAAGATCAAACTATGAAAATAATAATATCGAGTTCAAGTATCATTGTTTTGACTTTCAACAATTGGAACTTTATCCTAAGTTTCAATCATCTAATGGATTATCTTCTTCTTCTTCTTCTTCATCAAAAGATTTAGTTGATTCACAAACAGTGCCAATGCCAATGGGATCACTTGCACCAATAACATTCTTGCTTTCCAAGTCTTCAAATGCTTATCTCTTTTTCACTGCACAAACAGCTTGTTTGTTTGTAATTAACATCCTACATGAAAAATGTTAAAAACGTAGCTTGCAACTCCCTTCACCTATTGAAGATATTGTTTAATGTTTAAAATATAATTTATCACTATAGAGAGCTTGCAATTAATCAGACAGGGGTCATTATCAGCAATTGAATATAAAAATTTCACAGGAAGAAATCTTGAGGGCTAGTTTAATTTGATGTAATAAATATCTGAACTTAAGCAAATTTTGTTTTGTAATGTTAAAGATCTTATTCAAATTCTGGGTCTGCCCTGGTTTGACCTAGGTTCGGCCTAGATGAACCAGCTTGCCTGGGTTCGAACCCTGTCCGAACCCACAGGCGAACCGGACTCGAACCCAGATCCGGTTTGAATTGGATCGGTACTAGGGTTCCAGGCAAGCGAACCAAACTTCCTCGAATATTACACTTAAGAATTTGCACTTTGACTCTGTTTTTTTTTCCTTTAAGTAGAAAGTAATTAGTTACTTGGAATATTTGGAAATCTATTTAATTAAACATTTCAGGTTTAGTTCCTTGATTCTTTCGCCTTTGTTGTTTACATTATTATCATCTTTTCCCTGTTTTGAAGTTGGTCCTTTACTTCTTTGAATCTCCAAGATTATTTGATTTGGCATTGTTGCAATAAGAAAAAGGTAGTTTGAATCCTATTGGAGTACAAACTTTTTTCTTATGTTGATTGTTCCATATTCATTATTTTCCCTTTTAATAGTGTTTATTTGCTTCTTCAAGAGAGGTGAGAAGCATTTCTTTGAGTTTTATATAGTAATGTCTATGTAGGCTATGTATATAGTAATAGTTTTTTTATGTAAGTTTTCAATCTCTCTTTGCACGTTAGTTTCTAATTCTATTCACTAAGATCATGTGTTACATTTTCTATATTTAACTATGATATTTCTTGTGTCTACTTGTTTTGGTAGTATGACTTTCATTTCTTTGGAAAATGGTACCATAGCTTAGGTAATTAAGTCAGCATTATTCTATAAGCCTTTATTTACACTTGAACATATTTACAAGACCTTATGAAGTGTATTACTATTGATTTGTTTTATGATAGTTATGAAGAATGGCCATCTGCTGATCTGAGCCATAAAACGGTGAACTCTGAGAGACATGATGTGTAATCTGCTCAACCTGTATGGGCTCATGTCTTCGTGTATCGGCACTATCTACTGCACAAAAAGACATAGTGCGTAGAAACTGCTCAGCAATGCCCGACAACACATACTCTCTGCCCTGGCACTCAAACCTGATCTACATCGGGCTCACGCTAAGGCAGAACTCCTTAATCTCCTGTATCCACTGCATCCCTAACACCACATCCATCTCCCCCAAATCGAACACAAAAGTCAGTTATCAGCTCATAATCACCAAGAAACAAAGAGAGATCTCGGATGCGTCGGGTACAGGTAAAATTGTAGCCATCAGCTACCCTGACTCTAAACCCTGCAAACTCCTCTACCTGAAGCCCACACTGACTAACAAGTCGCTCATGAATAAAGTTGTGTGTGGCTCCAGTGTCCAACATAGCAACACAGGGTTGTCCTTCCACTAATCCCTTCAGTCTGAAAGCAGAGGGAAGTGGCACAGAGGTGGACAACACAATCGGAGATAGTTTGGTGTCAGGACCAAACCTTGGAGGAACTCTCTGCTCCTCCTCTGTATCAAAACCAGCAGCTTGATGAGAAGACTCAACCTCACTCTCACCAGAATAAACCCACATAGAGCAATTCGCCCTGCCCATAGGCCTCATAGTACAAGTATGCTCTCTATCATAAGGCTCTTTGCACCAATAGCAAAGCTGCCTCCTCAAATCCTCTCGTGTGGCATCATCAAGTCTACCTGCAGGCTTCTTTCTGTCAACAACTGGTGGAGGTACCTCATCTGCAGGAGGAATAGTGGGACTAGGAGTCAACTTGCCCCATGAAACAGAAGGCTCAAGATTCCTTGCCTTCTTCATAGCATCTCGCAAAGTGGGTGGATCCAGGGACTTGACCCATCTTCTATACGACTTTGACAAACCCTCTATGAAATGCATGACTCTCCTCCTCTCAGAGATGTCATAAACCATAACTGATAGGCGCTGAAACTCACTGACGAAGGCCTCAAGTCCACTTGTCTGTCTCAGCTGAGCTAACTCTCTGAAGTAGGTCTCAGGGTCCTTCCTGTCAAACCGCTCTATCAGTCTATCTATGAACTCCTGGTACTGCACAATATGATCATGATGCAGAGACACTAAGCCATGATACCACCAATCATGAGCTACTCCATCCAAATGAAGCACGACAAATCGAATAGCATCCTCCTCAGACATAGGACGAAGTGATAGATAAGTATCCAGCTTGTGGGCCCATGCTCTAGCTATAGTCTTCCCACTTCCATCAAAGTGGTCTAATGTCAACTTGCTGGTTGCCTGCTTGAGTTCATTTTGCCTAGGTCTCTGCCTCGTGTTAGGAGCTGGCCTGCCTCTGGAATGCTCACGTTTTTGTGTCAAATATTTGTCAAAATTTAAATTTCTTTTTAAAGCCTTAGGAAGAGCATCCCACTCTGCAAAATGTGCCACCATGTCATCGACAAATGGTGCTGGCTCTGATTCCACACTAACTGCATCCAGCTCTGGCCTCATGAAAGTCGGACGATGAGGCCTGTCATAAGTACCAGTATGGTCAGCTCTATAATCTCGCCTGTTGTCCGCTCGTGACTTGTGTGAGCTGACTGAAGCACTCTGCGCACCTCTATCTCTAGCACTTGGTAATGCAATGCGTTGTAGAGTGTCTGAAAGCTGTTGCAATACAGTTGCAACATGATGCTGATCATCTGCAATATTTCTGAAGGCTTCTCTGGCCTCTTTGTCAATATCATTCCCCTTATTATTTCTATTTCTGTCTCTTGCCTGTTCATTCTGTGGGCCCTGTTCATTACCATCGGGAGGTGGTGAATTTCTACCCTTGCGGGTATAGTGCCCTCCCGGAATAAATCTATCTGCCATTATATTTTTTCCTCATACCCTTCAGGATGGCAAGATCAATGCTCTGATATCATTGAAGAACCCCTGTTGGTTCTAACTTTGACAAACACCAAATTGCTTCACTTTTTATATGTTTGACATTTTGTCAAACACTTAGCATGCAAGCTCTGATACCACTGTCATGAGCCTTGGTCGCTCTTAATATTGTAATATGTATTTTTAAAGAAATCTGATAACTGAATTTCCTATACTCTTTTGAAATTTAAAATTCTACTAAACTTTGAGTTTATCATTAATCAACAATATTGAGATAATGTTCATTGAATTGATTTTTATTCTCAAAAGAACCGATTACATATCAAATTATTATCATTGCTAAAAACAATTTCGAAATTCAGTTTGCACCTTATTAATTATGCTGGCAGCAAACTAAGACACCTTCAGATTTACGGCACCCTTTCTCACCTTGGATGGCTGCTGCTGCAAAACGTTCTTGCCCAAGGTAAACACGTCTCCACTCAGCAATGAAGACCTCACGCAACACCCAGTAGGAAGTGCATGTGGCTGGCTGCAGATCCGTACAGTCCTGTATGCTATCTGTACGGCCCAGAATTTCAAATGCAGGCTGCAAGGTAAAAAACACTGGCATTCAAATACAGTTCATTGGCATGCTGATCCAACTCATAGTGCATTCCCAAGAGAATAGAACGTATCTCTGAGACTCTTCTTCAAATCCTCACTTCTCCAATATTTCGCACTTCACTCCAATTCATAAAAAATTGAAAATCAATAGCATCTGAGCAACTAACAATCTGACATTCAAGAACTGAATGAGCTCTCTCTTGGAAGAAGACCACACTCAATAATTGCTGCATAACTCTCTCCAAAAATGAAGACCAAGCTCAAAACCCTAGCTTTTTCCAAGCCAAGTAGAATTCTCTCACAAAACAATTTATCAAATCATCAATGGGTAATGAAAAGTGTTTTTTCGAATTGCATATATAGCTTTTTTGGAAAAAGCTTCAACTTCACTTTTTTCACTTAAGAGGCTTCTTAATCACAATTTCATTTTATAACATTAAAGTTATAAAGTCATAAGGTTATTAAATTAAAATAACTTAATTTAATAACGATAACTATAAAATAAGAAGCCACGAAAACCAACTGACTGCAACAAAACTCATTTCTGACACCAGAGCCTCAAACTCCAACTGCCCTGCTAGAAATAGCCAACTGCCAAAAATAGACTTACTATAAATAGTAAGTCTCTCAAACTGGAGATCCCCTGAAACTCGATCCAGAAACATCTGACACCCTGTGCAGACGTCCTGCCAAACCTGGCCATACCCAAAATACCACTTACTAAAAATAGTAAGTTGACCAAACTGACCCGAACGAAGAGCAGACCTGGTAACCTGAACCTCCAGAATGGAATCTCAACACTGGCTCCGCCAACTGACCCCCTCTGATCACTTGATTAGCTTGCGAGGGTCGCCAAACCAAGCTAATCCCAAGAGAATGAAAAACGGGGACATTACATTGCTCTACACCCACCTATTTCCACCAAGCAACAACAACTCTGCTTTGGATTTGTTGGGTTTAACTCTTGATATCTTGAAGCAACCATGAACATGCCTCTCAGATTAGGACCCCAAGCAAGAACATCCATTCTCCTTAGCAAATTACACACTCTTTCAGCCAAGATCCTAGGAAGCTCCAAGCAAGCCTCCTCCGAACATCTTGGTGGCCACTCATGCGGTTCCTCCATCTAAAAATCTCCACTTGATTCAAGACCTGGACTGTGTTTTGAGTCCTTAACTCTACTCCAACTAGCTTCAAGAAAGTTATTATAAAGAGGCTGCAAATGAAGATAAATAGACATGATAGGAGGATGGGCATTCCATGAATCAAACCAGAAGAGAGCCTTAAAGGCCCTATTATAGATCCTAAACAATCCTTGCATAGTTAACTTAGTATCTCTCTTGGTAGTGTTCTATATCATAGAGCCCTTACCCATGGGTTGTACTGCGAAACATCTTCCTTGTCCACCTCATGTAGATATTGAGAAGTAAGAATCCTTGCTCAATCCTGATCTTGATTGGAGCACCACTGCCGATAGAGGTTGGTTGCCAAAGCTTTACCACTAAGGCTAACCTGACGAAGGTTTAGACCAACCTCCTGCTCTGGCTTGCATTTAGACTCCTACTTCACTAAGCTCCACTTTGTTGGAAGCTAATTGCTAGCCCATAGGAATTGACAAGAGAGAGCTTCAAACTCGAAGGATCATCGGTACAAAACATCTGTAGATAGGGAGGGCCTACACCACAAATTTTAAGAGAGTACCCACAAGTCCAATGGCACACCCTCTTTCAAAACTTATCCAACACATCATGTCACAACCTCGCAGGATACAACCTCATATCAAGTGGAATACCAAGAGAAACAAACAAAAGGGAGCTGATCTGAAATTTCAAAATCCGAGCAATCTTGCTTTGGATAAGCCTCAAAGTATTAGAAAAGAAAATAGAAGACTTATCCACATTAATCCTTTGTCCAGAAGCAACCAAGTAAGTGTCCAAAGTCTTTCTTAAGTTTTGTTGGAAATGTTGTCATTGATGTCAAGAAGGCGAGAAGATGATGTTTGTCATTGATGTCAAGAGTGGAAATATTGTCATAGGTGTCAATATGCAGTGATCCTCACGAAAGCTCCTTTGTATTATCAATTTATCACTGTAAATAGGACTTATACAGTTGGAACTCTTATAATACCCAAGGAGAGAAAATCTGTGATGCTCAAGGAAAATAAACAATCACTGAACCTGCTCTTACAGATAAGTTCTCATTCACCATAAGGTTAGGACAAAGATATTTTGGAGTGCAAGTAATGACAATAAAAGGTTATGATAGGTAGTGATTAAATCTGAAGACACCAAAAGCTAACGAAGACAACACAAACAACGTTGAAAATTACAGAGCAAGCATGATAGAATAAAAGTGAAATGTTTTATAGTCTGGTTGTTTCATTAAGAACTTGCAGCCGCAAAAGACAAATCAGAAAAGCAGCAGCAACAATCTCTTTAATTGAAGACATCCTTGTTGAACGACAATTCCATTAGTGAAGGCACGTAAGAATATGAACAGCGAGTGGGATTTGAAGAAGCGATATGAATGTTTGATGAATATTTCCTTTCAAAGTAGGCAGGACGACATTGAGCTTAGTTTCTTCATAAAAAGCACTACAATTTATATTGGGTCTTTGATGGGAATACGAGACTTCTGGCTAAGAAGAGATATGTATCTGTACTGTGTGCAAAATCCCCAGTTTACTCTTGCGCAATTAATTTGCTATGAGTGGAGTCTGCACAAAGGTTTATCACGCAGTATCCAAAGGTTTATCATGCAGTATCGTGAGCATATGTATGTCAGTTTGAAAGACAGGATCGATATTATTACCGATGGAGGAAACTATCACAAAGGAAGCGATAAGCTAAGTCACAAGGTTCAAGTTCGAGTTCGAGTTCGGACACAATAAAATTCGGATGGAGTTCAGCACTGGCAAAAAGTTCGAAAAAAAATTCGTGATTAAATTCGCTTTATATAAATTTAATTTTTTTTAATATAAGTAATATATATATATAATATAAAACCATAATATAAAGAAATAATATTAAAAATATTTTTTGACAATGTAAATATGTAATTTTATTATAAAAATTATATATTATCTTATTAACATAAAAATAATTGAAAAAATAATAACTAAATGTACATATTTAAAAAATATATAATAAAAATAATAATATGAACATAAAAAATAATATTATCTAAATATAGCACAATATAAATAGATAATGATAATAACATTGAAAATAAAAAAACAGAGATACACGACACGGCACTACAAATATTATTCATCGAAAACACAATATAAATAAATAACATTAATAAAATAAAAAAATAAAAATGCAGAATACACGGCATGACACTGCAAATATTATTTGCGAATACATTAACCCTAGTTCATACACAACACTCTGCGAATCCTCTGTATATTATTCGTGAATAAATTAACCCTCGCTAATACTTTCCTGCCCAATCTTCTGATCTCGACGTGTCTGTGTGTAGTCCGTACACATCTTCCTCCAAGGAACGAAGATAAACGCCCGACTCAGAGGATAAACACGATTAACTCCCAACTAAAAATGTGGAAAAAATGTCCAAGGAACGAAAAAAACACGGAAACCCCTAAAAATGTTTTTCAAAAGACGGTGCTAGGTATTTTAGGCGAATTTCAAGCGAATTTCAACGAATTTTTTATACAGTTTTTAAGTTCGCCGAATTTTGAACCTCATGGCCAAAATTCGGTGATCCCTGTGACTTAGGCGATAAGCATTGAGCGACTATTTCTTTAAGATAAAAACAAAAAACTGGCAGTCACCAAAGATTAGAAGAGTTATGAGAAGTCTATAAAGTTAATTTGAAGTCAGCAATGATAAAAGGATGATTATTACATGCAACGATAATGTTTTAGAAAGTGCAAACTATGTTACCACGTCACAAGGAAGAATGCCATGTTAATTGGGAGAAATCAGCAACTAAAGATGTCTTCAATAAAGTCAACTTTCTGAGATTATTTGAGATATATTGGAGCCCATGATCTGGGATATGAAAGACAGTTAATATGTGTGACTTCTTATCTGTGTTGAATTTATGCCCGTGCCTTAATATCCGATGAGGTGACTTATGTATGACTTCATTTTGATCTACAACGTATAAAATCTGGATTATAATATATGCCACTCGACTTAGAGAAAGGCTGTGATATGATTAAGTGATTTCATTTATAAGTCTGTAGTGGCTTGCAACTACATTTATTGGCCAAGTCAAGAAACAATATGAAAACAAAAATCAGACAAAAGGGGGACAGTGACGAGTGAATGAACAGCAACGTAAATAAATAGATATATTGTTAAATGCAGCGCTTAAGACAAAAGCATTAATATTACAATGGCAGTGATTAAAAAAAATTTAATATGCTTGATTAATATCCTTAAGAGAAGAGATTCGTAAGGAGATACCCTTGGTTAAATTGTGCGATTTGTGTAAGAAGTTAATACACAAGTCATGAAAAGGTATGACCATATAAAAATCTGATTCACTCAGAGGGTGTCAAAGTTTATATGAGATACGCCCTTTCAATATATATATATATATATATATATATATATATATATATATATATATATATATATATATATATTGCATTTGACGAAGTGTTGGTGTGTGAATAGAGAATATATATTCAGGTCTATTGACCTGATATATAAACATCAGAATTATAAAAGGAAGATATTGGTTATGAAGAACTAGTGTTGAGTGTGAAGTGTGCTGTGTAATATGGAATAAATCAGAAACTTAGAAAGAAGAGTATGGTGTGAAGGCTAGAAGACTACCAAGCATATGCACTGAGGATTTTGATAAAAAGGAAGATTTGAGATTCAATGAAGAGGAGTAAATAGAATAAGATTATGTAGATTTAAAGGCTGGCTTGTAAGAGCTTGTGGCAGAGTTATACAGAGAATAACTGGACAGATTTATGAAGAGTTATATGAGGAAATTATGATCAGTTTTGTGACATTTTTATTGTCATAATAATAGCAGATTGGAAGGAAATATAATCAGATTTGTGGAGAGAAATAGTATTCATCATCCATTGGAGAAGCAACATTGTGAAGGTGGAAATTTGAATGAGGGGTTGGTGCCTCTAAGAATGGGGTTTGGTGCCTCTAGTAGGTTGGTGCCTACAAATTGTGGGAGTTGGTGCTCATAAAATTAGGGGTTGGTGCCTCTAGTAGGTTGGTGCCTACAAACATTGTAAAAGAAGAATTATATAAAGGCATTGATTTATCGCGGTTTTCTCCCATTTGGGTTTCCACGTAAAACATTGTGATATTGTATTCTCATGTGCATTATTATTAAATTTAGTAATTGATGCTATTGTGATGGAAATTAATTTTTAATCTAGTAAATTAAATTAATTACTAAATTAATTTAGTAATTAATTTGTTAAGAAATGGCTTGAGTATCTCTGCAATTAGCTTAGTAATTATTTTATAGACCACGTTACAAAGAGCTATAGGTCTAAAGAGATCCAAAGAGTTAGTCTGTTCTCTTTTAGGAATGAGAGAAAGGAAAGTAGAGTTCATGGCTCTCAACATTTGTTTGTTCCTTTGTGACTCCTGCACAACCTCCAAAATTTTGAGTTTGATAATTTAATAGAACTCTTGGTAATATTTTATAGCAAAACCATTAGAGCCAAGATCTTTTGCAATCTTTATCTAAAACACAATTTCCTCTAACTCATTTAAGGAGATAGCTGGATAAGGGCCTCATTCATTTCATTGGAAACCAAAGAAGGAATGTAATACAAAACAAATTTTTTCTCATCTCTAGCAGGATGAGATTCTTCAAAAAATAAAGCTGAAAAAATCTGAGTAGCCCCCTTGAAATTTAACTCCAAAAAGAGAGTTCAACACCCTCAGAGGACAAGAGAGAAGAGATCAAGTTCCTAAGTCTCCCATCTGTAATTAAATTGGGAAAAATGCAGTGTTTTTGTGCCATTCCTAAAGCCAGTCAATGTTAAATTTTTTCTTCCAAAATATCTCCTCACGTAACTCCCATTCCTCTAACTCCTTTACAGCAGCAAAGTCCTCTCTATAATTCTCCTCAGTTAGACCTTGGTCTCAAATTTGGCGAGTAATGGCATGTAGATGAGATTGGGTGTTTGCTTTAGCCGAAGTAAGGTAATTGAAATATTGTTAGTTCCACCTTTTAAGCTTATAGTTAACAAACTGCAGTCTCTAAACAAAGAATATATTGCAGTACCAATAGCAGGCCTTCCTTGTCACGACAACTCTAGTGTAAGATTGTGAAGGGAAGACTCCCGAAGCAACATAAGCTGAAACTTAAAAGAGGGATTCCTTGAGGTTCTAAAGAAAGTAGCATAAAATTTGATTGGTCACTGATCAGAACCTCTCCAATTGAGAATCTTTGAACTATTAGCCCAACCATCACCAACTCAATAAGTAGAAACCAGGAACATATCTAACCTTTCAGAGATGTTATTCAAAGTAAACATGCCATTATAAGGCACTGTGTCCACCAAATTCAAGAAACTTATATTATCTCTCAGAAGCTTGAAAGAAGGTTCACGCCTGCCATTGCCTCCCCTTTTCTACTCCACACTAAAAATAGCATTAAAATCTCCACGAGAATCTCCACAAGAAAAGTGGGCCGCAAAATAAACATATCTGACATGCGACCATAGGAAGGATTTTTCCAAAAACACTGTTGGAGCATAAATATTGGAGAAGAGATGTCTTTCCCAGATTCCATTCTTGAGGCAGCCATAGAAATAAAAGATCTGCTAGAGATGCTCTAAAGTAGAATATGTTGTGAGGATCCCAGAGTCAGACATCCCCTCCCGAATTGCCATGAGCCCGAATACATTGGCACTGGCCTCTAACCCAAATTCTAGAAGCCATATTAAACATACCGTCCGCAAATAGTTTAGTCTCTTGAATGAAAACAATATTAGGATAATGAGTCCTAATAGGTTCCCAATCAATCTTTTGTCTAGGGATGCTATTCATGCCCCTTAGATTCCATGAAAGAAAAATTATCTATCAGAAAGTCTGAATCAATGCTTTTCACAGAATCTGATTCCACCAATATCTCCCTATGTAATTTCACCTTCTCTGGATCTTTCTTACGACCCACCTTGTGGGGCTTCTTTGAAACACTCTTTTTAAGGGACTTTTATTCCAATCCCAAAGCAAGTGAGGCCTGACTACCTTTTCCAGTATCCAATACTTCCTTCTTTGGAAGAGGAGCAGAAATAGTCAAAACGGAACCATCCTTTGAATTCTTGATTCCTTGTGTTTCCAAGTCAGCAATAACAATAGTCTGATATGTTTCCATTTGTGCATCTTGGGTGTCAACCTGTAACACTTCACAACTATCAATCACTCTAAGAATTGAATGATCATAGTCTAAGGAACCAGTTCCAGGAAGCAAATCAACTGGAATCCCTTCTCCCTGCACCAAATCTTCCACGACATCAAACTAATTGAAGGTCGCATATTTCCATTTGTGCATCTTGGGTGTCAACCTCTAACACTTTACAACTATCAATCACTCTAAGAATTGAATGATCATCGTCTAAGGAACCAGTTCCAGGAAGCAATCAACTGAAATCCCTTCTCCCTGCACCAAATCTTCCACGACATCAAACTGATTGAAGATCCCATTTTTTTGTCTATCTCTGAGGGTTCTCTTTTGACCTCTACCCTTATTACGAGGTTTCTCAGGACCGAAACCCTCCTTGTTTGTAGTTCGTACTGCCATAGGAGCTTTTTCTTTATCAGCCTCTGCTGCAGAATGAGAGGGATGAAAAATTCCAAACCGGATTTCTAAGGCAAAATCTGATTTTTGTTTGCGTTTTTTGTCTTTGGCCAGCGATTCAGTAAGGCATCTAATTTTCTTTTTGTTTTTTGCAATATATGATTTGTTTTTGGCTTTTTTCTCTTTCCTGGATTTTTTGGTATAACAAATGCAATGCTTGAGAAATGATGACAGTGCTGAAAAGAAACTATGGAAACAAATTACACCAAGATCTATAATATTGAACTTAATTTTTATTCAAACAATCACTAAATGGGCCATACCAGGCTGGACAACTTGGTTGTAACTTGTAAGTAACAGCGGCAATTTATTTGAATTGAAATTAATGTTGCAGCCTATGATCTGCTCCCTGTGAGTGGTTCTGCTGATGATATCCATTAAAATCTCTGAAGTGATGATGCTTGCAGCTGCTGTAGCCTCATGCCAAGCTAGGGGTGATGTATACTTTGCCTGGTAATGTACAACAGTCTAATAATTCTCAGAAAATAACTGAAATGCTCGCTTTACCACTGATCTGCTACTGCTGCACATATTCTACACAAAAACCAGTCTGATGCAATATTATTTCCCTCCAAAGATGACATCAGCCTTGCTTTGAAGTGTTCGGCTTGGCTAGGAGGAAAGAAATAACATAAGTCTGCCCTCAAATCTCAGATCTGCAATTTCTGGGCACTCTGTGATCTCTACAATTCTGATTCAAAATTTATTCTTCGTAATCTAATCCCTCTCTGAGAATAGTTCTGATTTGTGATGAAACCAGATACCTGGAAGACTGGGGTTTTGTCCAGCTCCCTCTACCTCTAAGAGTTTCTGTTCTTGGAAGCTTGAATACTTCTTAAACTCTGTCCAGAGCTCAAATTGCAAAAGACGATCAAAATAATAACTTGGAATGGATCCAAAATGAAGCCCAAGTCTCTTTTTCTTTCTTTCCTCCCTCTAAAAAGTTCAAACTTCTTTAGGGTTTCCTTGATTTATTTAAATGACTTTTTATTATAATTAAATCCTCCTCCAATGGTTCAAACTTCGTGGCATTATTCATTATTATTAAAGTTGCCCCCCTTTATAAAAACAACTTATAACCTTATTCCCTAGGAGGTTTTCCAATGGGCCTTATTATATCTATTATAATATAAAGTGATTATATTACTTAACTTTATTATTATTTTATTTAATCCAACTTAGGAAATAATTTAATATTTCCCAATTTATTCATAAATTGATCTGGACTCAGAACTGAAATCTGACTGATGCCACGTGTCCATGGATGACACCTGAATGTTGCAAGCCAATTGACAGTCTCCCCTGAAAAATAGGGATCCTCCTTAAAACGTAGGAACTGCAACCAAAGTCTCCAGAATGATCTTGGAGGACCTCTGATGCATTCTGGTCAATCCCAGTCAATCCCTAAAAAGTAGAAATTCCTACTAAGATCTAGGAAACTTCCCAAGCTGCTCAAAACAGCTCACAAAACTCCTGCATAGCTCCACAAGCCACTGAACGAGTCCCCTACCATACTGCTGACCTACAGGAACTTGAATAATAGGTCAACCTTGTGCCATCTGCTGAACAGTCTAAGGAAGGGACACTACAAGGGACCCTTTGCTAAATCAGCTGAATGGTTGAATTTTGGACACTTCCTTTGTTAATATGTATACTTGTTTAAAATGCAACAGCAAAATGGGAAGGCTTCATAGTCAAGCTGCTAATCCAAGAAGAGGCCGGAAGATGAATTTCCTCAGATCTAGCAACGAGTTATTCAAATCCATCTCAATACAGATTTGGGCTTCAAAGTTACCATTTTGTCTAGTGTTGTCTGAAACAGGCCTATTGGCTTCCCAAGCAAGAGAGCAATCATATGGAAAATCTTATTCCGTCCAAAACTCTAATGGAAGTCATGGAAGATGGGGACCTGTGAAGGAAGCTCTTCCACCAAATTAAAGTCCACATGCTATGATTTGATGAAAAGACCAGCCTGGTTGTAAAAATAGGGACCACACTCAAAAGCCCTATTTGTATCCGCCATGCACAAAAATATTACCATAAAAAAATTATTAGCTGCCAGCATAATCTCTATATCTCCCTCCAAAAACCATGGTTTACAAACCCATGATTCCAAAAAAGGAAGAGGCACATAATCCCATAAACTTACAGATAAGAGCATGGTTGATCAAATAGTTAACATCCTCATCAACAAACCTCGGCTGAATTACTAAATTTGGGTGATCTTGGCATCTCTCCAAGCATCCATTAACTTTTGGCATTCTCAGCCCTCCATTTTGAGAAAAGCTGCCATCTTTCAAATTTTTATTCGTATGGTTCTCCGCCTTTGTATGCAGAGAAGAAGACGGTTCCACCCAAGCTCCATCCCTGAGAACAAAACAAAAAATGGAATCAGCAAACCCCAACAACAGCAAAACCTCCCCTTTACCAGATACAAGCCAACCAAAAAATCCAACTAGCAGCACTGAAAACATATCACACCCACCAAGCACAGGCCTAAATGCCTCCCCTAACTAGCTAAAAGTAAAAACGTCACCAAAAATCCCCAATATCTTCCCTCGAGCACCTGGGCAACCTTTCTGCACTACTGCTTAGCACAAAAGCAGAGGAAAACACCAAAAAATTTAGCAGCTAGGGTACTAAGACCCTAGCCGGCTTCTATTATCGCTGGTTTCATTGCAGCCCATTCCTCTGACATTATGAAGAATGGTTTCAACATTTGTGTAATTCTATTTTTGTTTTGAGATATTTCTGCATTGTCTAAGTAGACCTGAGTTTTAGTGTCAGAGTTTGTTGTACTATTCAGGTTTTAGGGCATCATTAATGAAGCTGATAAGGGATATGGAAAAATTATAGGTACTTATTTGGATTCTATAGATGACTTTTAATTTGAATTAAAATTGACATTTTTGTTGATCTCCTGCATTGCCCTTGAATAATAAGCTTATTTGATATCCTCTGTGTTGCAGGCTGTAAGAGTGGAGCATTGTGAAAGAGTAAATGTGATAGCTGCTACAATGCAGGTTTTCATCTCAAATTGCCGTGAATGCATTTTCTTCTTAGGTGTGAATAAGCGACCAATCATTTCAGGCAACAATCATAACCTCCAGGTGACAAACAATTTCAGCTAGAGAAAGATTTGCATGCAGCTTCTCAATTGAATCAATATACTTTTCAATGTATACACTAAATTTTTTATTATCTCATATAACAGCTTGATTCCTATATCTAATACTAGGAAAGACCACATGCATGGTCTTTTATATATTTTTTTTAGCGTGTTGTCTTGTGTGCTTATAAGGTTTGTAGTGACTGTGGGTTAGGAGTTTGTTTGAACCTTCCTGGCTAACTTAGTTGCACACAAAGATCCAAACATATCAATATTTATTTGCCCGTTAATAAGTTTGAATTTTTGCCACCTTGGAAAAATGAATCATAAAGAGCTAAGGGAACACAATTGTCAAGGTTAATAATATTTTCTAGTGCTATTCATTTCATTTGTATGTTTTACACAACTTTCCTACTATTATTTGTGTTTTCAACTGCTGAAGTTGATTGTTGTCAGGGTAATGATTTGAACAAGTTTGAACTTCTTGTTAGGTCACAGATTCCAACATAAAGGAATAATTCACTACAAAAAGATAATTATATCTATAGAAATATAAACTACAACTAAATGTGTTGTTAACCAAGCACAAGTTCTTTCTGCACAAAGAAAGGGAAGCCTAGAAGCATCTACACAATGCACTGTGAAACTCTTTAAATCATGGTAAACATATTCTGCACTTTGATATCTAATTTCTACAGGAATAAACTGAAATTGAAACCAATCGAATGAAATTTTATCTCAGATTCAAGAATGTATTTAACCAATGAAACCTGGGGACTTGCACCCCCCCCAAAAACCTCGACGTACCCGTCCCTGAGACGTCCCCGCACAGGGTACTTGGAGTACCCAAGTACCCCCACCTCCACCATTCCACAACCACACCACCAGCGGGACGGGTACTTGAATTTCTATTTAAATTTTTATTTTTGAATGTTACTATTGGGTATGTACGATGTTACTATGTTGAATGTTCAATGGTTCTGATTCGCGTTGCAATTTTGCTATGTTCAAGTATTTCAATTTGGTATGTTATACTGAAACACCATTTCATAACTAGCATTTCAAGTTCTATATATGTATAGTATACAGCACCCCCCTGCCCCCTCACCCCCCGCCGCCATCCCCCCACCATTCCCCCGCCGTCCCAAAATTGAGGCCATTTGTCCCCCCCTCCCGGAAACTCGTCCCAGCGTCCCGACGTCCCGACGTACCCAAGCACCGGTGTTACACTGTCTTTAACACATATTGAAGTAAACAATGAACAAATCTTATTGAATGACTGAAAATTTTATTACTGTTTTCATTAATTCTGAGTACAAATCTGTTACAGCAAATAAATAAAACTTCTCATAGAAAACCGTACCTTTTCCCTTTGAATTTATAGATTTGACAAGGGATGTACGTAAGAGTTATCACAACTCAAACCCAGCATCTCTTGGAATCTGCATATAAACTCAGAGATAGTTAAGCTTAAAAAAGAGAATAGTAAATTGGATATACACTTCACTTAAACTTAGCATGTATAAAAGCCTTACTTTAGTTTAAATATATAAACTTAACGCTCAGAACTTGAATGCCAATCTTATTTAAGAACTACCTAAAGCTAGTGCTTGGGACTTGAGCTCTAGCCTTATTTAGCAGCTGTTGCATCCTAGCTAGAACCGCTGTAAAAGACTATCCGATATGCATGCTCCTACACTCCCTCTTATTGAGGAATGCATTCTCCATCACACCAAGTTTTCAAAATATCTCAAATTTTCCTTTTGAATGAGGCTTTGTCAAGATATCAGTAATCAGTGACTTGTTGAATTGTTGGAATGTACTGTAGGACCCCTACTCCCTTCTGAACCTTGTCTCTTATAAAGTGGTACCTCATTTCAATATGCTTTGATTGATTGGGAAATATCGGATTTTCAAAGAGTTTGATACAACTCTAATTGTAATAGTAAATCAGAGCAGTGCCTAAAGTTTGATCTATTAACTCTACTAGTAACTTGTGGAACCAAATGGCTTTGCAACTAGTAGAACTGGTTGCCATATATTCTGCTTTTGTTAAATTGAGTGGTACAGAAGTTTGTTTTATGTTGTACCAGGAACCAATATTTGAACCCAAATTGAAGGAACACCCTGATATGCCCTTCCTTTCTGTAACACTACCTACCAATTGGAAATTGAAAAACCATACTGGACCAAGTCTTCACCACCACTTATCTCAGTCTGAAATGCACCCCATCACCCAATAAACCTGTATGAGCTGTACCATTTATTGACTCACGGTGGTTACTGTAAAACAAATTCCAGGCCTGATATTTATAAAGTACATTAGGGAACCCATAAATTGTTTTTATATAAATAGATCTATTGGATTTGAATTAAAATCAACAAATGCCTGAAGATTTGCTACCGTATGATTAGCCATGGGTTTGTAGTTCGTCAGCAGAAATCTTTTCAGAATATGGTCTGCATACTTTTCCGATCCAAGGAAAACTTAACCTGGATTTTGCTATGCTTCTAACCCCAAGAAGTAGTGCATTTAGCCAGTGCCCTTCATATCAAATTCTTTTGCCAACTTTGTCTTGCACCATTCTATGAGTTTCTTTGAACATCTTGTATGTATTAAATCATCTACATATAGGACTTAAAGTAGTAGTTTAGAATGATCAATTAAATAGCAAAGGTTAGAATTTGCATCTGTCTTATTGAAACCCAGCTTTGAAAAATGTTCATTGATTTTGGAGTACCATGCATAAGATGCCTGTTTAGACTATAAAGTGCCTTTTTTAATCTGCAAATGTGAGTCTCACGTTAATGTACCCTCCTCATCAATCAACCCATTAAGAAATGCTGTCTTCACATCCATTTGTGCTAATCAAAGGTTGCTGGTCAAGACATAATAAATCTAATAGAGGTATACTTGGCAATTGAAGCAAAAGTCTCATCATAGTCAACTGTCTCTTTCAGAGAAAACTCTCTAGCCACAAATAGAGCTTTGAATTTATTGTCGTGGAATGCATGATCTTGTATAACCACATAGAGGCTAGAGCCAATCAGTGACTTCCCTTTTGGTCGAGGTACTGCTCCATCATGGCATTCTGCTGAACCTGTTGACCTCTTGTCTCCACAAAACTAGAATGCTCTGCATTACTAATGGAAGATCTTAGTCCTACATAATTTGGAAATTTCATGGGAGGACAAATTATTTGAATAGAAGCCATAGGAGAGGCAAATTGCTCCTGCACTTTTCGTAGTGTCTGGGTGAACCACTTAGGCTTTCTTGTTGAACTGGATGGAAAATAGGCATTCCTTGCACCTCCGGAAGCTTGCTGATCCGACTCTGTTTTCTGAAGATCAACGCTTAATTAAAAAGTTCTCCTAGTTCATCACTTGTTGTTGGAGGTTTTTGAGACTTGGAGGACTGTGTCCTTGTCAAACTTAACATCTTGGCTCACAGCTACTTTTCACAGAGATGGAATGTAGATTCTATAAACTTTCAAGGTCTCACTGTAACCCACAAAGATACCCTTCAAACTAGAAGGTTCTAATTTGGTCCTTTTCTCATTAGAGATGTGAATATAAATAGGGCAACTAAAATCATCAAGATGCAGTACTTGAGGCTTCTCACTTGTGAAGGGTGTCTTGTTCTTCAACACTTTGTGAGGACCCAAGTTAATATATAGACAAATGTTAGACAGGCCTCTGCCTAGGGACACATAAGTAGATCTAGATAATGGACATAATTTGGCTCTCTATGATAGACTTGTTCTGCCTCTGTGCAACACCATTTTGCCTAGGGTTTTTATTTGATTTTCTACAAGATTCTTAAACTCTTGAAATATTCCGAAGACTACATCCTTGATCTTCATGAAGTAAATCCAATAGCTCCTTGGGGAATCACCTATAAAAGACTATCCAAAATATATATTCTAAAATGCATATGTTACAGCTGTAGACACTGCTCTACAGTCAGGTATCTCATATTTGATATTTCATTTCTATTTTTACTGCTTATTCTAATTGCCCTAGAAGTCTAAGATAGATACTTATCTTTTCACATGTGCTCATATTACACAACAATTTACAGTTTATTCTCCTCCCTTAAATTATCTTGTAGGGGACTAAATAAAATCATTAACACCTAGATGGAAAATTTAAAAGGCTTAGAGATGGCTGTTATTTTCTATACACTCAAAACTAATCAAGTGCTGACATTATTTTCTTACCTTCTTTGCACAAAACCATTCCACTATTGTGTCACAAGCCTATTGACAAACATATTTTGTAATTTTTTTTTTTTTGTCTTATGAACCCTTAAATAGTTATTGCCAGATTGACTTGCAATCAATATAAATCTATTAACTGCTGGAGTAACTCAAAGTCTTTGTCATTAAGATTATCATATAATTTGCCATCCAAGATTTGGAACTTAGTCCATCTTGAGGAGGCAATACTTATTGACTACAGTAAGTTTTTAGTATATTTGGTATTGGATCCAGGATCAATCCCATTGCACTGTTGTTTCTTAGAAATAATTTGTTTCTGCTTTTCTGCTAGGAATCTTTCCCTTTTAGGATCAGCATTTCATTCTCCAAATTCTTCTTGTTTTCTATCTGTTTTCTGTTCAATATTTGTTCCATTGGAGATGAATGCTTATACTTTTCATTTGGTCTACTAATTATATGATGTACGGTACTTATTTTCATTGTGTAGTTGTCTTGATTTTGTTACATTGATCTTAATGTGTTTTTCTGTTGCTGTCCTGAATATATTTCACTCATTACAATTTATGGCACTGAGTGAAATCTGTTGGCATGTGAGTTTTTCATTTGACCACTAGAAGTTACAAATATGAATTTGGCCAAAAGGTAAGTTGGCTATAAAAAATAGACGAAGGAATCTATTGGGGTCCTCTCTATAACAAGAAAAAAATATAATCATCTATCAAAACTGGAGATATTATAAAAGCCATCTTCCATTGAGGTCCATATACATTTAACTAACAAAAAATTGAAACTAAACAACCTGAGACAACCAACTAACCAAAGAGAATTCTGGTTTCAAAACTTACAATGGCCAAAGTGTGGTGGACTAAGCTGTTTGCTTAAATAATTCTACCTAGAGGTTCGCGGAGCTAGAAATCAGAGACTGCCCTATTGGATGGAACTTTGATCATAATTCAGTATATTTAAAACTTGGCAGTCATGTAAACAATTAGTAGGTGGAACAACCTCTCCACATTCAAAAGAGGGTGCCTCCTCATGGCAAAATCCTCGTCTCAATAGAATCATAAACTCTTCAAATTTGCCCTTTGAAATGATAATTGATAGATATTCAATTATTAACAAGGGAGACGAAGTCTCGTTAAATAGAGAATACAAGACAATCTTTCCATAACAGAAACGATCGAGAATAGATTAATGAAAGACATAAACTTCCTAAGGCTAACTAAAGACGAAAGACATAAAAGGAAGTTTCTAAAGACCAACTAAGATGACCATTATGTCAATATTACAATATTATTTTACACCCTCCCTTAACGGTCATTTTTCTAACCATCCTACAAAAGGCTTGACATAATCTGTAGGTCATTTGACTATGAATACATAGAAGGCCCTTTCGCTTCAAACGCTTTGCGAAATGAGTGTTTTGCTAAGACCCTCCTTGGGGCTGCAAAACTTCTGGATATGACTATGTTTACCATAATCCTTCCAACATGATGTCCGATAACAATGCTTTCCCTCCCTTTATCCAAAGACATCAAGATCAGCTTCAAAAAACTTCACAGTTTTGAAAAACAAAGATTTAGCTAAAAATCATCAATAGCTGCAACAACCATGTTTTTTGTAAAAAAATCGTCAAAATATTTGTAGAACACTGTTTGCCCTAGAAACTCTAGGTGCAACCAAAAACAAGCTGCAAGACACCACAATTTTATCCAAAAATCCTAAAAAGAAAAGCTGCTATAAGACAACACCACAATTTTGTGGAAAATCGCCAAAATCTCGATTTGATGTTGAAATTACCCAAACTTTTGTGAAAAAATCAACAAAAACCTTCGTTTTGTGGAAAAACAGTAAAACTGCATGAACTTTGAAATCTGGAGAAAACCCACCATAATTATTTTAAAAAAAATCGTGCAAAACCCTTCAATGATTTTTTATGGGAATATAAATCAGAAAACCCTCTAGCATGGAAAGTACCAACGATTTTTCAAAAAATCATGCAAAACACCAAAAAACACATAAATCTTTGCATTGCAGCCAAAGCCCTTCAACACACGGTAAAACAAAAAACATCTTGTGCAAAAAATAGAGATTTAATGTCCTCTTTCTGGGACTTTAGAAGTCAATTAAATAATTAAGTTCTAAGTTATCAAATTATATCAAATTTAATGACAACTTGATTTAATTATATGAAGTACTAAAATGACTTTAATGGAGCTTAGTGAGATTTTAATCAAGTCATTTTAATTTAAAGAGAAATAAAACGAATATCAAGAGATGTGCAATGGGAAAACGAAGAGTCATAGGGATGTGCTATTAAAGAACATTGAGAGGCACATTTTGGATATGCTTAGTTTATTATTTTCTCTTGGAGATTTTTGGAGCTTCTAGTTTTGAAACTTGAGGACGAAAGCCTTCAAGATTTCTTGGTGGATTGGATGGTAACCCAATTCATTTCTTGGTGGATTGGCAACAAAGTTCACTATTGGACAGATTTGTGAAGACTTCATCTGAAGACAAATTTTCAGTAATAGAGGTATATCATATATGTTCAGAAAATAAGATTATAATGATTAATATATTTTGATGACAATATTTATATTTAATTTCAGACCTCTATTTTAGTTTGATATTATATATGATTTTTAGTATAATCTGTTGGATAAATGGAAATCAATTTGCATGCAAATTGTTTGTTTAAATTCTTGGGGAATGCTTCGTAAAATCTAGAACAAATATCCATAGGGAGATATTTTAGTGGTATCAAGTTGGTTTTCCTGCTAGCTTGTGAGGTGTCATGAGTAACAGTAACAAAGTATTTGGAGTTCTAAGGTAATTTTAAATTAGCTATTATATTTCAAAGGGTTGTATGGATACAATGTAATAAATATTGCCAAGGTTGGGGTAAAGGGGAGCCGATTTACAATGTTTGGCATCGATTAAAGAATCAAAGAGTAGAAGAAATTAAAAGGGGCAAGCCCTATTAATATCAACTTTTATAATTTGGTAATGAGTCTAGGCAAAACGAAATAAAAAGAGTACGTGCGTGGAGCTTTAGACCTTTGGTTATATCGTCCTTGTGATATCTATGTGCACTTAATATCAATTTATAGTAGCAAACAATCATTATAGGAGTGTTGTATCCATAGATTATGCCGTGTGAATGCTGTGCTTGGTATTTGAAAATTTTAGATTTCCTCTAATAAGATGTTGTGTGCGTGAGATTCCAAGCAGTCGAATCTTTCCTTGCGTGGTCGACACAAGTCCGACAACTGCAATAGCTTCATGACTAAATTGATTGACAGTTTTATTGGATTATCTTGTGCCGTGAGTATTTGTTGCAACTTCAAGAACCATTGGCTTTGAACTGGAATGTATAGAAACTGTTGCAGGATGTGAACGAATAGAAAGTGTTATAGTCATCTGAAATACAAAAACGTGCCAGCCTTGTTGATTCAGACGACTCTTGGTCATTACGACAGTTGTATGCTAGTATGATGGATGTATTGGGTGGTGTTTTGTTCCTTTGGACAAAGTGGCGAAACTAACTTCAGGCATCAACTCTTGCAGAGGTGGACTTCTATGAATTCTCTGATAAATTGGGAACACAATCCCTTTGGAGGTAAGGACCCATTCTTCAAGCTTCATGTGTTATTGAAAGGGACTGTTGATTCGAAGAGAAGTTTTGGACCTGCAGACGTTTCCATTGAAAGTCTGGTTAAGGTTTCTGAGATTGTGAGCTGGTTGGTGGAGAGTTGATCCTCTAATATTTTACAACTATTCAATTCTGTCCTGGGCCAGAAGCTTGAAGCATACAAGAATGAATACATTAAGAAGGTAGTGCTTGTAAATGTCTGAGTTTTGGGAAGATTAAGCATTGGCTAGGAGTACAGATTAGAACAGCCAAGCACTACTGAGATTGAAGAGTACTCTAAACTTCCATATTGACACCTGTGCAAAATCTATTGGTGTGAGTTTCTCTGTCCTGTCATTATCTGCAAGGCAGGAATGGACACAAATTGTATTGAGAGAAAGTTCATTTTTTGAGTCTGCAATAGAATGTTAAAGGAAGAGCTAGAAGTCTATCTTCTTTCTGGTTTTATCTGAAGATTTCCTCAATGCTGGATTGGCTAAATTTGCTGTGAACAGGTTAGGTCTAAATCTTATTTGTGTTTGCAGCCGTTTTCATTTTATGAGTAACTTCTAATGATTGAACCAAAGACATTGCAATCGGATTAGTTCTAAAAATTCTGATTCCATTTATCAGCATTTAACATTTTCCTCTAAGTGTTTGGCAAATGTTATTTATTACTAACCATTTCATGTATAACTAGGAAGAGTTTTGTTAAAATACCAAACAAACATTGTTATGTGTGCTAAGTGTTCGATGAAAATGTTTCTAGAAGGCTGGAAAAAATTGGTCTAGAAGAAGGGGTGTTCTTATTGTGGTATCAAAGCAGGGGATCCAGTAAGCAAAATGAGGACAAAGAAAGATTAAAAAAGTGATATTTTCTCAAAAGTATTCAATGATACATTCACAGGTGATCAGTTATGGGATTTATTGAAAGAAAAGAAAGTAGGGAATTGGCTCTATGTAATTCGATTACAATTGAAGTCCATGAAATTTCCATACGGTGTACTCTCTTAATTGGAAGAATTAGACACATATTTGTCCAAAATAGACCAGTCAGATTGGAGACTTCTGAATTGAGCTTTACAACCTTCAATGCTTGCTTTGGTCCAACATAAGTTTATGAAACATCCTTATGAAGAGGTGAGATTAGTAGTTGCTTCTTGTCACTGTGAGATCATAAGAATAATAGCTCCGGTAGCACCCTATAATGATGACATATTGAAGAAGATTCTATAATTGATTGTGGAGAACCTACAGGGGTTACTTGATGTCAAAGCCCTACTTTTGGTAAGAGGGCTAAGATATTAGAAATTATGGCAAGAACTAGATCATTTATCATTATGTTGGATCTCAAATTTGATAAATTGATTCATCAAATGTTTCAATGCTTCTTAATTCAAATTAGGAAGCATCATCCAGGCAATGTGAGGGTTTGTATGCAAACTATTATGTCCCTAATCTTAGATGAGGATGATGATATCAACAAGTGGTTGTAATCAGACTTGTTGGCCATTTAGAGAAAGGATCATAATATCTCACCTATGGCTTATGAGTTCTCAAAAGGGCTGATTGAACAAAAGATTGAATAGTTCAAGAAACATATGACTGAAAATGAATTAATCTCAATGGGCTTAAAAGTTGCAGGGTCTTCCAAAAAAAGTAAGAACCAAATGAGAAATGATCAGATTTGTTTCACATGTCAAGAGACTTGGACACCTGATCACAATTGCGGGGTTGGTAAAGAAGATAAGGCAACCAAAGAGGTTCGGACCACCGATGAGGAAGATAGGAATTCCACAACTTTGTTCCAACAAAATAACACAAATGCTTGTGAGGAGATAGATTCAGTTGTTATAGGTAATGGATATATGAATCTCTATATTAGTGACTTGGAAGTTGTGATTGACAAACATTTTGATGAGGATGGTCTTATGCAAGGAGAGAACATGTTGGAGTTTTAAGATGTTTCCAATGAGGTGCATGAATCTTCATATGGTGAGAAATAGTTTGAAAATAATGACATAACAACCTTGACTTTGTATGCAGATCAATCAAACAAGGAGTTGGAGGCCTATGATGACATCGGCGACACCCTTCAAAGGTGTAATGAATCATGTGTTCTTGATAGCAGCAGTTTATGTTCATTGAAGCAGCAGTTTATGAATCATGACACGCACAAGATCATTGAAGACCTCTTCAGGAAGGTTCAAATTGAAAGGAGACAAAAAAGGGCATGGAATGTGATTTTTATTTTGTAGACTTGCAGGTGGTCAAAGGGGCTCTGAAATCAATAAAATCTGATTATTTGTGTTTATTGTCAGACATGGATCACATCTTAAAGATTGCTGAAATATATGTTGATAAATTGAAGGAAAATGAGGATGAATTTAATAAGCTCATTAGGGAGCCTAATGATACATAGGAGATATTGGAGAATACACAGATGGTTCTTCAAGAAGAAAAAAATCAGATTGTTGTCACTAATCATTTTAGGGAGCAAGGAAATGGAGGAAGGATTGAGTTTTTCAAGGAAGTGATTAAGGAACTTGACAACATAAAACAAACTTACAATTTGGATATCTGTCCCAAAAGATCAAGTAATAAATTTTTGGACCGGCAAGAACTTCAGTATGAGCTGGATAATATTCAGTTAGTTGACAATTCTTTGTTTGAGGTGGATGCTGATTGGATATTTGATAATCCACTCTTCGAGTTGGATGAGGGAGTTCTTTCTGACTCCAGTGATGAGAACATAATTGCTTGCAAGGTTTAGGACCCAGGTGGAGTTTCTAGTGCTGAGTTTTGGTCACAAGATTGGAGTAGCAGATTGATTTCTAGAGTTAGTGCCGCTGTCCACTTTTTGATCAACTTACACATGGGTTTAAATTTTAATTTACAAATGAGTTGGATGGATTGTGTGGTTCAGTAGCTGAGTAATTCTTGGTTGAGGATTGATTGTAGATACAATTTGATCATAGGAGATTGATTTTCAGTTACTTCCTTACTCATGATTCCTATTTATTCAGTGGCATTTCAGATTGATTATTATTGTATTAGTTCCTCCGCATCGGCGATGTTGACCTTAGCCTTTGAGTAGTTTGATTTTGTGCACTTGCAAAATTCAGTGCAATTAGCTATGGAACATCTTATGGGTACAACTCAGTTATTCCTCACTTTGACTTGGGAGAATTGGGATTACTACGGTCACTTCATAATAGTAGTATCTATGCTTTCAGATGACATGGTTGACCACAGAGGTAATACTTGGCAAGTTGTTGTCAGGGTTGGGTATGCTGATTTTCTATTCTAGTCCTTGGACAGTGATGGATTAGATTCTTGTTTGGAACTTCATGCGGGGAGATAGTGAGATTTCTACTTTTTGGTTGAATGGAATACTCTTTCTATTACCTAGGATAGTGATTGACAGACAGTTTGCTGATGTGTTTTTTCTTGAGTTACCTTGGTAGGTTATATTGCATGGCATTGATTTCACCCCTGTTAGAGTTTTCAGACATATGGAAGTTGTTTTAGATTACGTCAACAACTTAGGATGGGCTGATATGTCTTTTTGTGTACCTAAGATGAGTGTTCTTCACTTCCATGTGAGGTCATTTGGAGTTGGAGAGTTGTTTGGTGTTGACAGCTTCTTGAGAGACTTCTATCTCCTTAAACTTGACAGTTGTGACTGCATGATGATTTGGGATCCTGACATTGGCATGTTTGGTGCTTTACTATAATGGGATTTTGATGAGTGGTTCACAATTTCAGGCATGGTGATGTTTACATCAGAGTAGTGTAATAGATTTGCGGAGCCACATTCTCGAGGTTGATATGGGATCTAGACATTTGGTTTTAGCATGTAGGTGTAGATTGCTTGAGGGCAAGCAATCTTTGGGAAGGGAGGATTGTAATGTCCCTTTTTGGGACATTAGAAGTCAATTAATATTAAGTTTTAAGTTGTCAAATTATATCAAATTTAATGAGATTTTAATTTAATTATTTAATAAAGTATTAAAATGACTTTAATGGAGCTTAGTAAAAAATTAATCAAGTCATTTTAATTTAACGAGAAAGAAAAGGAATATCAAGAGACATTCGGAGGGAAAAACGAAAAATCATAGTGATGTGTTATTAAAGAACATTGAGAGGTGCATTTTGGACATGCTTGGTTTATTATTTTCTCTTGGAGATTTTGGGAGCTTATAGCTTTCAATTTTGAAACCCGAGGAAGATTTCTTGGAGGATTGGACAAAAGCTCAATATATTTCTTAGTGGATTTGCGACGGAGTTCACAGCTGGGCAAATTTGTGAAGACTTCATTTGAAGACAAACTTGCAATAATAGAGATATTTCATATCTGTTTGGAAAAGAAGATTTTAATGATTTATCTATTTTGATGGCAATACTCATATTTAATTTCAGACCTCTATTTCAGTTTGATATTATATGATTTTCAGTATAATGTTGGATAAATGAAATCAATCTGCATGCAAATTGTTTGTTTATATTCTTGTGGAGCATTTGATAAAATCTAGAACAAATACCCATAGGGGGATATTTCAAGAGAAGTCCCATAATTTTTGCCAAAAAAAATTGGGCAAAGAGAGTTCGCAGAACAATAGACTTCATGTGGTAGAAGAACCTTCAATAGTTACACATTTTTTAGAAAATCATGCAAAACAATCATTGTGTGGGAAAAACACAGAGCCATTGTGCGGAGAAACAAATTGTAGGATTGTTGTAAACTAAAAAACGTGTCCAAAAAATCTTCACATGACAAAATCTTGTCATCATGCAAGAAAAATAAATCCATCGCAGACAAAAAATCATCAATCTTCAAACTTGAGGTCTGAAGAAACCCTTGATTTTACAGAGCAAAAGTCCTTCACACAACAAAAGGCCAGACTTTGCGTGGTAAGATTTTTGATCTAGAAAAAAAACCCTTTTGCAATTTGCAATAGCAAATAAAATCACTCTTTTTCATAAAAACGGATTGAAAAAATTTCTGGAAAAGAATGCTAGGTAGATACACATTGTTTTTACTGAACATTTTAGACTAATATAATGATTTGGAGATCATTCTAGCTTCATCAGCGGGCACATTGGGTGCCATTCTTTTGGGTTTTCCTTCCCAATGCATCATGAATTTTGAATTTTGCCTTCTAGAAATGCTTTAGGTTCCATTTAAGTACACTTACCATTTAAAGTAAGTCACTTGTAAGTGGTGACCGACCTTACTATTTGTAGTAAGGCATTAGGATGATTTAGCACATTTTGGCAGTGTTACCCCGAGTTTTCGGGACAGGGATGACATGGGACGAGTTTTCGGGACGATAAATTTTTTTGCCAAAATTGGGGACTGAAGGTTTTTGTCCTTAGATTTCTGATTCGATAGCTGAAGCTTCTCAAATTCTCAAGGAGAAATAATATTCATCAATTGGAGCATCCTGAATGAGACTCCAAAACCTCCTCTTATGGCTGCAACTGTGACTTCAGTTTCCCCATTGTGACTCTTCAGTTTCTTCACTGTGACTCTTCATATGCCCATTTCGTCTCTTTATAAATTTACTTTAAGTCACTTTTAAATAAAATGACCGTTGGGTAATAAAGTAAAATAATAAACAAGTGAGGAAATCTTCCGGCATTAAAATGGGAGCCCAAACGAGCTCGGATGTTGTCGTGTGATAGCTCGCTGGAAAGCTCTCGATGAGACGCTCCAAATCCACTACTGAAAAGCCGAGAATTCTGAACCCTTACTGACTTACTATAAATAGTAAGTACCTTGGAAACCCGCGGAGACTGCTCCGATTGGCCTGGAATTGAAACCACCTAGGCCAATTATCTCTTGGTGCATTGCCACGCCACAATTAGCCCTCCAGACCAAGGTGAAAAGGCTAACAACATGGCACAATATAATGTACCCCAAAAGGGGGACATTACAGGGACGGGGGGGATGGTTATATAAAATATAGGGAAATTTGCAAAGATACATGACATTATATGAAAATTGGATAAAGCAATGCCATTTAAAGTTTTAAACATCATAGAGCCTTAACATATGCATTTAAAATTTGGAAATCAGAATTCATTGTCAATATCATATATGCATGTGATAACAAAAAATATGTAAATAAGTTTAACGTACAAAACCAAAATGCCCAAAGGCTTAGTGCTGCCATATAGTTTCATGTTCAATATAAAAATCAAAATACATAAAAACTAAAAGTCATCTCCTATTCTAGATCAACCAACTCAAACTCTGCATCAGAATGAGAGTCATCTCTGTCATAGCCTACGGGAAGAAGGGCATCCTCATCTAATGGAACCCCAACCAATCCTGGTGGTGTCTCCTCTTCATCAACTTGGGTCACATCTTCAGGATCAACATCCCACCGTAATGTTGGAGTCTTCCTATACTCTGTAGTTTGACGATCCTCAAGTCTAAGAGCACAATGCACTGCCACTAGCTTCTCCGCTCGTCTAGAGGTAAGTTTATTCCTCTTGAGCGAGTGGATAAAGCCATATGTAGACCAATTCCTCTCTGCAACAGAGGAACTAGCAACTTGTGCAAGAAGGCGAGTGGCAAGCACCTTCAATTCTGGTGTATCTCTCCCATGCCATGTCCACCACCCAATAGGATCTTTCTGTGCCAATATGACTCTGTCCAACCTCGCCTGTGGTTTACTCAAGTTTGGGCCACGAAGGTTTGTGACTTCAAGGAATTTTGCATGAAGTTTAGAAGCCTCTTGCTCTGTAAACATCTTTTCAAGCATTTGTATTTTCATTTGAAAATGCTAAAACACAAAAAAAGAAAAAACAGAAAGAAAACAAGCAGGTCAAAAATACGCCAAATTCAGGAATTTAAAGTTATAGATCAAGGGGGAATATTGCACAAAGGCATCAATTTTCTAAGCCAAAACAATTGACAGGGTTTGTATCCTGCCAATGGCTCCTTTTGGGTTGGCGTGTGGAAAGAAAGTGAATTCGTTCAATGCATCTAGTGTATAAACACTTCCATGCTTTCTTTTTCAACACTACACCCATATATACAGAACCCATCTGAGGTTGGGCACAGGTAAAACTGACACATGGACGACTTGAGAGGAAATAAGACAAGTCGGCCGTGGCAAAATAATTGATAATTGCATTTATTATAGCTTTGATTTAAGGTTTATTTAAAACCATATTTATTTAATTAAATAAATATTAGCAAATGTAAGGGCCGACAAAAAACTAACCGAGGACATCATAGTTCGTCCATCCCTAATATTGCTTGTCCTCAAGCAACTTGAGATTTGAATACACACCTTCTCATGTTACCTCGTCTGTGTCCTCATTGGAGATTACCTCTATACAATGTATTTATCCTTTTCCCAAACATTTATGACTTGGTTGCCATGGTTCTTTGCATGTGTAGCATATCTTTTTCCTTTGCAATTTGTTTTTAGACACCTCCTTTTGATTGGGTTTAGGAGGAAATTCTTTGGAAGTTAGCACACTCTTTTGAAAATATTTCTTTATTAGCATAGGAGATGCTTTCTTCAATCTGTCCTTAGTCGCCGAATCTTCAAAATGCAAAGGTTGTTTGATGGTTTCTTGCAATGATCTTGAGTCAAATGCCCTTACTAAACCTTTAAGGGGTTCAGGTAGGCCTTCTACAAAGAAGACTATAAGTCTCTTCTCTGACACATGGGTAATCATCACTGCAAGCCTCAGAAATTCTGCTACATAGTCTTCCAAATTACCCTCTTTCTTCAACTGTGCTAACTGTCTAAAGTGAGTTTTTGGATCCATCCTATCGAGCCTCTCTATCATCCTTTGGGTGAAGTCTACAAAGGTGGTGATTGGATCATGTCCTTTGGTTACCATGCCATGGTATCACCATTCGTGAGCCACTCCTTCAAGATGCAAGGTGGCAAATTTGATAGCCTCCTCTTCAAAATTTGGATTCAAGGAAAATTATGTATCCTATTTTTGCAACCAAGCCCTTGCTGAGGAATTACCAACACCATCAAAAGGAGTGGTGATTTTTCCCTAACGGCATTGACCATCTTTCCTTTTTTCATATCTTCTTGTCTTATGCCCAGTCGCTTTCTTAAGCTCATTGAAGTTCTTGAAGGTGAAATCTCTGCATATAGCAGGGCTTAAGCATAGTATGCATCATGAAATCTTGTCATGTCTTCTTCTGAATCAAGTTGTTCTTCCTCAATAATTACCGATGCTGCTTTTTTGAAATTTGACCCTGAAAGTTCTTATGTATGTTGAGGCTTTCTTCAGATCCATTTTGTATAGGCCTTCCAGCATTTAGTTGCTGGTTTGTTCCTCTTAAAAGTTGAAACATCCCCATCATAGTAATCCTCGTGCTGTTATGGATCTCTCTCATCTTTTTGATGATTTCTTGGGGATCTGCTCTTCCCGTTCACCTATGGTCTTCTTTTGTCTTTGCTGATATCTATGATCCCTGCCACTCATTAATCCACAGGCTGGCAGGAAGGTGGCTTTGATACCACTGAAATACATGCAAATTTAAACCATACACTGATTTACATGCTGAGATACACCAGGCAGAAATGTTTGCACATTTCAACAATATAGTAATTCTCAGATTATTAAATCAGTAAACAATACTTCCAAATTATTTTCCCCCAAAGCAATAATCAGATATCTTCTCTCATTAAATCAGTCTTACAATGTAGATATCTGATTGCTTGTAACAAAATACAAATATACCTGGGACTCTGAAATATAAATATAAAGGGGCCACCTGAGACATACAATTCGTCCTCCCTATTGTGCACTGCTGATCACTGTGAAGGCAAGTTCCCCACCTCTCCTACGATTTGCTGTGATGACCTGAGTCTCTAATGTTAAATTTTAGGAACCAGAAAAGCATTATACAAAATACTGAAACTCAATAACAAAAGAACATACGAACTTATCCTGGGAAAACCCTCCTACTCGAGGGAAAAACCAAGGCACACCAAGAGATAGGTCCTTTATTCTGATCTCAAATCAAATACAAGATTTATACTAATGATTGATGTCTTCACACAGTCAATCATTAAGCTTGCAATTAGAAAGTCTCAAAATCACTGATAAAACAAAGATTATAAATAATCTGAATCTCCTCACATAAGCACTAGACGATCATCTATTGATCGTGAACATTAAGACTTTAATACATGCCGAAGTTTTTGTAAACATATACTTCACAGATCTCATCACTGTATACACAGAGTGACAGAACCACAGAAATAATGTCATCTCACTGCTGTGTGATCTCCAGATCACAGAAAGACTCAATATATACACGGTTCTGCTCATACACCGAGCATGAATACGATACAAATGACTTTTCTAACACAGAGCATACATCACGGTAATACACAGAACTAACTGAAGAAAGAAACCTCCCTTATCAATATCGCATATACTTCACCAAATATGATAGCTGGAAAATATAGATGACACACGATCATCGGCACATAAGAGGTCTTCCAGAATAATGAAAACTCTGTTTTCTGAGCAAGACAAAAAAATGAAGACCGAGAATACTATAATGTTCTTGTAGCAACAAGAGAACACCCCGCAATAAGAATAACTGAGGTGACACATTCAACCAAGCATCGACGGTTACAAAGGAAGTAAGCGGCCATAATGAATAATTAGACATAATGAGCACCAAGGGTCATAAATAGGAAACCGTCGCCACAACATAACAGCTGGAATACAACCATCCGACGCAGCTGAGAAAGCTTCCACGATGCCAACTCATCAAACGGTAGGCACACAAAGATACAGGTCAGACACGATGATGCATAGTCAGCATAAGTGAAATATACTCCAACCATGCATGAAGACAAGAGGAGATAAATGGAGTCTTCTCCAACACGATGCCAGAAGATAAACGAAGCAAGGAATAAGAAACTTGAATAGAGAAAATTTGCAGCACCAGAATGACAAATACGCTTATAAGGAGTGAAAGATATCTCACGCAGCTACCAAATCATTAATATTGCACTGGTATTGAGTTTTTTTTCTGCAGGCTTGCTGCTGTTAATGACATACAACAAGACTATGACTGCATTGTGCTTGGATTTGCCTTAGGTCGGCATATGCGAAGGCATTAAATATTTAAAACCAAACAATAGACAGGGTTTGCATTCTGCCAATGGCTCCTTCTAGGTTGACGTCTGGAAAGAAAGTGCATTCATTTAATGCATCTAGTGTATAAACTCTTCCATGCTTTCTCTTTCAACAACAGCCCTATATATACACAACCTGTCCAAGGTTGTCTTTAGAGGAAACAAGACAAGTAGGCCTTGGAAAAATTATTAATAATTGCATTTAATATAATTTCAATTCAAGTTTTATTTTAAATTTTGTTTATGTATTTAAATAAGTGGTTAGCAAATATAAGAGCCGACACAAAACTAACAGTGGACATCACATTTCCTCTCGTCATGATTTGTGTGTGCATAAAATATATTTGTAGCCACATCTGTTAGGATTGATTTTGGTGTAATGGTAAAGATATTTGTTTGGCTATGAGAGTGCCCAAGTTCATATCTTTTTATTTATCTTTGATTAGTACTGCAAGTTCAAATCTTGTCAAAGGTCTATTGTACACTTTAGATTTCTGATTTGCCACATATGTGATGCATTGTTGACATGGCATGCTGCTAAGATGGCAGTGTATATGTGGCAGTCTTGTTGGTGCTGAGGTGGCATTAAGATGGTAGTGTTGTGTGGAGTGGGATTTGTAGCTTGTGTTTTAGGTGGTATCTTGTGGAGAAAAAGGGCAGTGGTACAATTAGCAATGAATACTAATTGTATACAATTTGTGGCATTTCTTAGTTGTGTGCGCTGTCATGGTCTAACGGGAAAACTTTGATTGGCCAAACAAGAAATTGAATATTTAATCTAAAAATCGACTGATTAGCATCTGAGTCAAAATCTAGTTGGCACATAGGTACAATCAACAAACTGGAAAGTGCAAAATGCCAGGCTTGCAATGGTTGTAGATTGATGAATGGCGAGGAGACATGTGGCATGTCTTGGTGTTCTATCCAGAATTTTGGTTCTTAGCTTTTTTATTTAAGGGGGAGCTGGAGTTTTTAGTTCTGATTTTGTAGAGGTGAAAAGGTGGGATATGGATTTGTTGTGCTGATTTTTGTCAGAAATCTCTTTCCAATATCTATTGAATGGTGACAGTTTTTGAAGATTGTGACATCTGAATTCTCTTTGAGAGCTTTCTAGTGATTATTTTCCACATGTTGTGCCTAGTGAGAGCAAATATAGTGTTTGGAAGCATGATATGAGGAAGGACTTCAGAGTACTTGGGAATTTCTGAAATGACCCGAACCGGCCATTTTCGAATTCTCACAAATATATCTCATGCAGATTTAGACAGATAGATACATGCAAATAACCGTATGACCCAACAACAATAATCAGCAAATATATTCTCATAAACCTTCTCAGAAAATGGTATTGTATTATGCAACAACAATACAATAACCACAAATTACAAACATCCCAATCTGAAATACAAAATACAGTAAGATTGGATGATAAAGAACCTGTAAAACAATTGCGAACTTTGCTGTGAATCCGCACCGGAGATGAACTGGGTTTCTGTCTAATCCATCGAGAAAGCCTCAAGGTTTTCGTCCTCGGGTTTTAGAATCGAAAGTTGAAGCTCCCTGAATTCTCAATGAGAAATAAAATCCATAAACTGAGCATGTCCCAATGAGACTCCAAGCCTTCTCTTAAGGTTGCAGCTGTGACTCTTCAGTTTCCCCATTCTGTCTCTTCATATTCCCCTCTTTCTTTTTATATTTCCACTTTAAGTCACTCTTAAATAAATATGACCGTTAAGTTATAAAGTGACATAATAAATAAAGTGAGGAAGCTTCTGGCATTAAAATAGAGGACCAAATGAACTCGGATGATGACATGTGATAGCTTGCCGGAAAGCTCTTGGCGAGATGCTCCAAGTCCAATACTGAAATGCCAAGAAATCTGTACCCTACCGACTTACTATAAATAGTAAGCATCTTGGAAACCTGTGGAAACTGCTCCGAATGGCCTAAAACTGAAATCACCTAGGCGAAATATCCTACTGATCACTGCCACATCTCGGATAGCCCACCGGACCATGATGAAGTGGCTAACGACACGACATGAAATAATGTGCCCCAAAAAGGGGACATTACAAATCATCCCTTCCCGGAGATTGCTTGCCCTCAAGCAATCGGTATCTACATGCTGTCATCATAATACCTGGATCCAAAACCAACCTTAGGGAAGCTGCTCCACCAATCTGTCATGTGAAACCGAAACAGACATTATGCCCTGACCTGTGAAGCCATTCACACAAAAAACAACCAGTCTAATGCCAGGACCCCAAATCACTGTAGGATCAGTTGTACTAATCTGCCCTGTGCTGCCATCTCCTGTGACAAAGTCCTCAACCCAACTCAGAACCTCACTCTAACTGAGATCACCAACACCTCTATGCTTAGATGTTGGGGGGAAACCAAACCTCGTGCCAATCAGCTCCCTGAATAAACACCAACCATGAGAATATCCCTCCTGGATCCCATAAGCATAAGGGCCATCCATCTCCCCAATTGGCTGAAATATCCTGACGCTCTATGCCCATACTAGGTGAAACATCAAGAATGTCCAACTGCCTTAACACTGCCCCGCTGATCTGTAGTCTGAACCGAAAATTGTATTGAAGAGGCAAGCTACCAAGGCTGCCGGACAAGGCTTCCTCCTGCAAGCAAGGAAGCGTACCAACCAAACACTCATCCCACTCCTATCCAATAATCAGAAAAGAAAGTCCTCCGTAGGTGAGCTGAATGCAAAACAATATGCATCCCATACAATAAGGCCAACATGCGATGCACTGATCAACTCTATTGGAAATCCTGAATTAGCATAAGGATTCCATAATTGTCTCTCAATACCCGGAGTCATACAATGCATACCATTGTGTGAAAAATTCACACCAACCAGCATAACCATCATACCAAGCTCGATAATCCCGTATTGAATAAGCTCTATCCGATCATCATCATCATGCCTAGAATATGTGGTGATAGAATTACCATAGGCTCTGGATGAATTAGTATGATAATGAAGAGGAGTTGTAGCTGTGTGAAAAGAGGAGTGAACCAAGGGATGCTCACTCACACGAGACATCTCACCATTAGCGAGAGGTAGTGCAAGGAAAGACATATCACCCCTCATGTCACATGACATAACTGCCCATCTTGGACTGTTAGTGTAAAAACCACATCGCTCAGCAATTGAGCTCATCCCACTACTCCAACCTGGTGACCAAGGCTCACCTCTAATAACTGAACCTGGGTCCCAAATCCTGCAACCAACCTTATCCTCATCTTGGGAATAGGAAGTGTCTCCCTCATCTATCTCAAAGAGGGGATTATCAAATGTCAACTCGACACCCATCTCAAACATGGAATTATCAGTCGCCTGAAAGTGGTCTAATTCATAAAGGAACTCGGGGTGACCCAAAGACCTTTTTGGACAACTATCCAAGTCATAGGTTTGTTGTATGCTATCAAGCTCTTGAATCACCTCCTAAAAGAATTCAGACCTTTCCTTGTCATCCTGCTCCCTGATTTGGCTAGAGACCACAATCTGATTTCTCGCCTCCTATAGAGCAATACGTGTATGCTCCAAAGTCCCCTGAGTAGCACTAAGCTCCCTATTGAGCTTATTAACCTCATCCTCCGTTTCCCTCAATTGTCCAACATGCTTCGCGACAATCTGTAACAGGTGGTCACAGTCTGTAAGTAAACTCAGATATTCTGATTTCCAATCCTCAAATGCTGTTCTGACCCCCTGTAGATCTGCAACATAGGATCCAATCCTTATACCGTCTTGCCCTCTATCCCTCCGAGTTGTCCTGTATAGTTCATCAATAATCTGGTGAGTGCTATCATGGTTAACAAGAGTTGCAATAATGGCATCGTCGTTGACTTTCAGCTGACTTTAAAGGCACACTTCTCATCGATGTTATTCTGGGATGCACTACAAAATGGGTCATCCATATCAGTATGATGCATGAATGGAGTGGTGCTAAAGAAGTCGCACGATTCCTCATTACATGAATCGCTGAAGGTCTCCAGCTGGTTACCACAACCCATAACCATGGATTTATCAAACTTAACCACCAAGTCACCAAAGTAGAATTCTGAACACTCTCCGCTATGTCCCGAAAGAGGTGTAGTCACAACTGTAATTTCTCTATCAATAGGCTGCAATTTATCTTCCCCTTGATTAATATTGCAAATATGCCCTGTGACCAACCCTCTTGGCATAAGAAACAAATCTTCCCTATACTCACTAGGTCCTGGCCCATTACCGGAGATCCTGCAACTTGTAAGCCTTATGATACTAGTTCATTTTCAGTCAATGAACTCTTGAATTTTTCAGCCTGAAGCTTAATTAATTCAGTTGAGAGTTCACATGCCATGGATACATGCTTTATTCCTCCTCTCCAGATTGCCAACAATTCTGATTGCAATTGTTTGCATATGTCATAGTCCTCATCTAAGATTGAGGATAGGATAGTCTTTATGCACATCTTCACCTCATCTGGATGACGCTCCCTGAGATTGCTTAGGAGACACTGAAATAATTGCTGAATCATTTTATCATAGCCTAGATTCAACATGTGACTGAAAACTCTAGTGCTTGCCATTAACTCCAAGATTTTTACCTGCTTACCAAAGGTAGAATCTTTGTCATATCTCAGTCCATCTAAATTGTCTACAATCAGCTGTAATACCTGTCTCCAAATGTGCTCGGTATAAGGAATAATAGGAGCTGTAATTCGAGTGACCTCACTGAGACATGAGGCAACTGCAAGCCTAACATCTCGATGTGGATGATTCATGAATTTGTGTTGTACCAAGGCAACCATTGAGGGGTGCATTGCTCAATTGAAGAGTCTGCAATTCCGAATATCTCTTAGCTGCACTCTATAAAACTCGACAATATATACAATTCAATGCAGCTTATTCATTCCATGTTTTACCAAAACACCTGATTCAATACCCTTCCTAATAATTCAACACTAACACCCTATAGAGAATGTTATTAACTTCTAGACAATACATAGATAGAAGAGAAGACAATGGCCGATTTGGTTTACTCACTGTGTGTCCCACTGTAATGACCTATGCCAATTCTGATGGAATTTTCTGATTTAAACTTGACAGAAAGTGTTCAAAATAAATACCTCATAAAATCTTGTCCCAAGGAAACAGCCATTGCAAATTTATAGAACCACTGGTACATAGATATGCTGCTTAGCTAAGTAAAATTCTGCATTCGATTGGTTGATAGTAATTAAGCTCAGTCTAAATAAAGTGACGTCTCACTAGCTTGAGTGTATCTATACAAGAATTAATCACGAATGCTAGGAGGTATTACAATGTGCACCTGGTGTGTTAGCAACTCACATAACTGAATGCGGAAGCAGGCGGATTCTGTCATGAGGCTGGAAGCGAGCCTTAACTGGTGAAGACTGTGCTATGTTGGAGCCGTTCCCAGCTCAACCTTGGTGAAGCCACATCATAGACCGTAAGCTCCTTGATGGCTTATGCAAGAACACACCACGCTCACCTCCCAGACGCGTGCCCAACAGCTGGCTCCCTTTTGCTTAGGCGTATGGTAACTAAGCAACTTTCGCGTCGGTACTTCCTATGCGGGCTGTGTCAATATTTACAGTGCGGCTAGAAAGGACTTCGGTGCTGCTGACTTGGAGCTCCCAACCCTACTGCCGTTAGTGTAGGCCAAGTGCCTTATGGGCTATTTGGTGTCAAACACTGGCTTCCTTTCCTGCAGCAGTTTGTTCTACCACATGTGAGCCAACAAAGGGCTGGCTCCAGTGCGTGTGACGCGAGCCAGCTTCCACGTTAATACATACGCTTGTTGGGCTCACGCGATACAATTTCCTTGGCGGTTGTCTACACCAGCGTGTATACACGTTTTTTTTCGGCAGTGTGCTTGCGCTCCAAGGGTGACTACACTCACATGTTCACCACTGCTAATCACTCAACACCCTAGCTAAATGCCCAGCTCGTCCTTAGGTACTTGTCATGACTTCTAGTCACACTCTTAAGTTCAAACTACTAATACACAGCAGTGCGTACTACTCCTAGTTACGCTTTAGCACTACAAATTTTAGTGCGTATGGCCTTCTCTAGAGCTCGAGTTTAATCTTCATAACCTACTTCTCCATTACCGAGAGGATAAACCGATACCAACCGAAACCTTCTAGATAACTAGCTCTTTTCAAAGAAATGCTGTAACCAAAAAGGGACCTCAGAGGCTGGCAAGATGCGAGGCTTTGATACCACTGAAATGACTTGAATCGACCATTTTCGAATTCTCACAAATATATCTCATGCAGATTTAGACAGATAGATACATGCAAATAACCGTATGACCCAACAACAATAACAAACAAATATATTCTCATAAATCTTCTCAGAAAATGGCATTGTATTATACAACAACAATACAATAACCACAAATTACAAACATCCCAATCTGAAATACAGAAATACAGTAAGACTGGATGATAAAGAAGTTGTAAAACAATGGCGAACTCTGCTGTGAATCCGCAGTGGAGATGAATTGGGTTTCCGTCCAATCCACCGAGAAAGCCTGAAGGTTTCTGTCCTCAGGTTTCAGAATCGAAAGCTGAAGCTTCTTGAATTCTCAATGAGAAGTAAAATCCATAAACTGAGCATGTCCCAATGAGACTCCAAGCCTTCTCTTAAGGCTGTAGCTGTGACTCTTCAGTTTCCCCATTCCGTCTCTTCATATTCTTCTCTGTCTATATTTCCACCTTAAGTGATTCTTAAATAAATATGTCCGTTAAGTTATAAAGTGACATAATAAATAAAGTGAGGAATCTTCTTGCATTAAAACGGAGGACCAAACAAACTCGGATGATGATGTGTGATAGCTTGCCGGAAAGCTCTCAGCAAAACGCTTCAAGTCCAATACTGAAATGCCAAGAAATTTGTACCCTGCCGACTTACTATAAATAGTAAGCATCTTGGAAACTTGTGGAAACTGCTCCGAATGGCCTGAAACTGAAATCACCTAGGTCAAATATCCTACTGATCACTGCCACACCTCGGATAGCCTACTGGACCATGATGAAGTGGCTAATGACACGACATGAAATAATGTGCCCCAAAAAGGGGACATTACAATTTCTTAAGAACCTACTTATTATGTCACAGGAAAATAGGTTGAAGAAGGGTAACCTCAAGCATATCAATGAAATCATTATCCTTCATTGATAGTTGGACGAGAAGGACAAGGAGATCTTGACACTTGAACTTCCTTTGTTGCGAATTGTTTAATCAAGAATAGATTATGATCACGAGAAGAAAAATTTGACCTTGAATCTCAAACTTATTGCCCAATCCCTTATGAAACAATTAATTGAATTAAGGAACTATATGAAGCTCATAGATCAAAAAGAAGAAAATATGGACAATAATGCTAGATCTTCATCAAAGGAGGGTGCTACCTTGTACCAATCTTCATTTCTTTCAATAATTATTTATAATATATCTAGTGATAGTGCTATTGATGTTCACACTTATAATATATCTTTGAATAATCATAGTTTAGAATCATACAAAGCACTGGTTCAAAGTTACTCTCCAGGATTGGGTATACATGAGTGGAATGGAAAATCAAGTATAGGAGAATATTAAGGTTCACAAGATTTCCAGAGCCCATTATTGTAAAATAAAAAAGAAGAAATACCTGATAAGATTGAGAGATAAATTTATGAAAGGATGGTGTTATCATGGATTGGATCAGGTATTTAGGAAAAATTTGATTTTATTGCCCAAGTTTTATAGTTAAGAGGTAAGATTTGGTTATGTGAAATGACTTTTAGAAGATGGCAATCACGATTCCTCTACTATTGATCAACATTGAGAACATACACTAGAGCTTTACTATTAAATGATCCTTGTGGATATTCGTAAAAATTGTATTATGGTAAAGAGTGACCAATGCATGGCACATTAATAAGAGAGAAGAGCCATTCTATTTACAAGGATTTTGATATCACAATTGTTATGTGCTAAGGAAGTATTAATGGAAATATCTTATGCTCCACGGGGATGTGTCCCTTGGGTTTTTTGACTTGATCCCAATCTGGGTACAATATAGGGATGCAAGGACAACATTTTCCCGTACCCCCTCCCTAGCATTCACTAGACACACTTTGGAATTGAGTGCCTAGTCTTTTTGGGAACTTGGGTATGCCCAGGCATTCCGGATATGGCCTTTGCGGTACCTTGACCATATTCGGTATGGCTGGGAGCACCTGACAGCTCAACAAAAAGTAAAACACAGAAAACATAAAAAAATGTTTTTTTATTTGCTTCTTTGGTTTGGTCAGCCCTACGTGGCCACTAAAGGTTATTTAAATATTGGAAACCCTAATGTAGAGGATGAAACAACTAAAGAGACTTCATTTTTTGCATTTGCTAAGGAGAAGAAGAGCAGCTTGTAAAGGAGGAGCTTGTGAGTGAGTGAACAACAGTTGCAAGGGAGGTTTTGGCATCAAATCTTCTACACTAGAGGTATGTTTTTCATTTTGCATTTGTTTTAGATTTTTTCAAGATTTGCAAAACATAGGGAGGGCAATATGAGTTTAGTGTTTTTATTTTTGAACTTGCAGCTCTATTTGACATTCTTGTAAAAATAAAATCATGAGTAGCAGTGGGAGTGGTGATAGTGTGGAAGTTCAAGTGGAAGAAGCATCTCAAAGAACTAGACCCAAAAGTATGGCAGCCATTGGGGGATCTTCAAGCAATGTGAATGTAGCAGGGGCAGCAACCACTAACCCATTTGAGTGTCCTTCCAAAATCCTCAAAGACTATGTAGAAGACCCATTCAACCCCAAGTAACCCCTCCTACAATTTTCTACAAGAGTTGATAAAGATCAGAAAAAAATTTCCGAGGGTAGTAGGTTATGGAAGTGCCATTTGTGCCACAAACAATATAGGCCAGCTATACTAGAGTCTATTGCCATCTTTTGTGTTAGGTGGTCAAGGAATGAAACGCTGCAAAAAAATTTACACAAGTGGAAAAACTTGAGGCAACTAGATTGCATATGGAGGGGGAGACATTAACTAAAGGGACTTCAATAGAGAATTTGTAGCCTAGTACGTCAATGACTACACGATCCATGGATGATGCTTCTCATAGGGTAGAGGGTGCCATTGCCACTTCTAGTAGAGGAAAGAAGACTAAAAGAGAAACTAATGTTGCTGATTTGTTTAATGTGCAAGCACGAGAGGTGGTTGAAGCATCTATCGCAAAGTTTCTTTATGCTCATGCTATACCATTCCATGTATCACATTTATCATTTTTTAAACAAATGTGCAGTGATATCTATGCTATTGGTCCCTCATTTGTTCTACTTGGGGAAAAGCTACACACCACCCCTCTTGATAGAGAGTACTACAAGGTGGGTGTTTTGATGGAGGATATGAGATATAATCATAGATGGGTGGACCGATATCAAACATCATCTTAGTGTCACTAGCACAATAGGCTCTTATTTTCTTAGAGCTATAGATTGTTTAGGGAAAAGGAAGGAAGCAACCTTAACCATTTTAGATTTTGAGAGATGATATAGAAGAGGTTGGACCCTCTAATGTTGTGTAGGTAGTCATTGATTCAACCTGCGCATGTAAGTTAGTTGGATTGATGGTGGAGGGTGCTTATAAGCACATTTTTTGGATCGCATGTGTGCATGCATTGAACAATACTTTGGAGGACATTAGAAAACTTGATTGGGTGAAGGCATTGGTGTCAGAGGTTAGAGATGTGCAAATGTTTATTTGCAACCATCACACTTCGCTTGCATTGTTTAGGACTTTTTCAAAGAACGAACTCCTCAAGCCCGTGTAGACTAGATATGCCAGCTACTTTATTTTTTTGGAGAGGATGCTTGAGGTCTAGTTTGGTCTACAATCTATGGTGGTCAATGCTGAGTGGGGTAGATGGCATGAGGAAAACACATCAGATGGAAGAAGTGTGAAGCAAAAAATCTTTGATGATGACTGTGGTCCGTGATGAGTGTGATGACCCGAACCGGTCTTTTTCAAATTTTCACAAAAGTATCTCATGCAGATTTAAACAAATAAATACATGCAATAAACCATTGATCCAACAACAATAACCAACAATATATTCTCATAAAACTTCTCAGAAAATGGTATCGTATTATACTACAACAATACAATAACCATGAACTACAAATATTCCAATCTGAAACACAGAAACAACAGTAAGATCAGATGATCAAGAACCTATAAACACAATGGCGAACTTTGCTGTGAATCCGCACCAGAGATGAACTAGGTTTCCGTCCAATTCACCGAGAAAGCCTGAAGGTTTCCGTCCTCAGGTTTCAGAACCGAAAGCTGAAGCTTCTTGAACTCTCCAAGAGAAATAAAATTCATAAAATTGAGCATGCATAAATGAGACTCCAAGCCTTCTTTTAAAGCTGCAGCTATGACTCTTTAGTTTCCCCACTTTGTCTCTTCATATTCCACTTAAAGTCACTTTTAAATAAATATAACCGTTAAGTTATAAAGTGACATAATAAATAAAGTAAGGAATCTTTTGACATTAAAACGGAGGACCAAACGAACTCGGATGATGACGTGAGATAGCTTGCCGGAAAGCTCTCGACAAGACGCTCCAAGTCCACTACTGAAATGCCAGGAAAATTGAGTTCTGCCGACTTACTATAAATAGTAAGTACCCTAGAAACCTTGTGGAAACTGCTCCGATTGGCCTGAAACTGAAATCACCTAGGCCAAACATCCCTCTGATCACTGCCAAGCCTCGGTTAGCATACCGGACGATGATGAAAAGGCTAACGACACGACACGAAATAATGTGCCCCGTAAAGGGGACATTACAAATCATCCCTTCCCAAAGATTGCTTGCCCTGAAGCAATCAGTATTTGCATGCTGTGATCATAATACTTGAATCCCAAACCAACTTTAGGGAAGCTGCTCCACCAATCTGTCGCGTAAAACTGAAACAAACATTATGCCCTAACCTGTGAAGCCATTCACACAACAACAATAGAACAACCAGTCTAATGCCACGATCCCAAATCACTGCAGGATCAGTTGTACCAATCTGTTGTAATGTCCCCTTTCCGGGGCACATTATTTCGTGCCGTGTTGTTAGCCTTTTCATCATGGTCTGGTGGGCTAATCGAGGCTTGGTAGTGATCAGAGGGGTGTTTGGCTTAGGAAATTTCAGTTTCAGGCCAATCAGAGCGGTTTCCACAGGGTTTACAGGTTCTTGATCATCTAATCTTATTGTTGTTTTCTCTATTTTAGATTGGAATATTTGTAGTTCATGGTTATTGTATTGCTGTTGTATAATACGATACCATTTTCTAAGAAGTTTTATGACAATATATTGCTGGTTATTGTTGTTGGATCAATGGTTTATTGCATGTATTTATTTGTTTAAATCTGCATGAGAAATATTTGTGAAAATTCGAGAAAAGACCGGTTCGGGTCATTACAGTGGTATCAGACTCCAGAGCTATGTATCTTGCCAGCCTGTGAGGTTTTCTCCAGAAACAAGTCATATAGAACTCAGACGTGTTGATAAGAGCAGAGTTTTACTGTTGCAACATTATTTACAGAAAAATAAGCTATTTGAGGGAACTCGTTTGGAGCCTGGTATTTCATAGAAACGAAAAGTCTTTTATTCAGCATTTGTTTTTGAGATGAAAGAACACAGTCAAGATCATGATCAATAAAATAGCTTGTGAATAATCTGGTGTGAGTTGGCATGCATAGCAGCAAGGAAGAAAAATAACAATGACTACCGTAGAAGATAGCCAAGTTGCTTAGTATCCTGTACATTGGCTTGCATGCTGAATACCGAGTCTGCATACGTACAAACCTGCACTAAGAAAGGAGTCCTGATGGGATTTTGCTAGCAGATTATGAGACTGCCATTCGGTATTGTGTTAGACATTGGAAGTCTCACCCGCACTCTGGTTTTCTTTCCCGGCACATACTCAGAGCTGGTAGATACACAGTATACTCACGTAGTAAGGACTTAACGGGTTATATACTACCAAACCAGCAGCAAGGGGTAGTGGATATCATACGGTACATCGAGTAGAGTTACCACCAGTCAAAACACGACCAACTGTATTGGCGCTCGGGTTGATTGAGAGCGTATCTTCATTGAACTGCCGGCATGAGAGGTTGCACCTTGATACCGCACATGTGGGAATGGACACGTCTGGAGTGTATGAAGTCGTCAGTGGGGACCAATGTTTGAAAACTCGATAATTTTTCGAGCTGAGCTTGTTTATTTTGCCTTGTGCAGAGCCTTGTTTGTGAGCGACACTATGTGGCTGCAACAATCAATATTAATATTATCTATTGCCATCTAGAAGTGACTACTTAAAGCTTTTGCATGTTTGTTGAAGTTCGTGGACTTTGCTGGAGTTGTTCTGCTCACAGCCTCAAGTGCGGAGTGAGTCTTGTGTCTTCAGCAGGAAGGAAGGAAGAGGTGCATATAGGCAGTGTTCTCTAGTTTGCAGGAGTCTAGTACTCTAACCACATTGAACACTTGAATGCGACGAGAGTTAGCACTGCTTGAATCACGCACTCTTGGGAACCATGTTTCACCTCACCGTTTGGAAGCTTCAACCAGCGCACAGTGTTCACATGCATCAGTGACATGACAACACATCTTCAAGGCGCGGGTGTATGCACTGTTGAATAGACACCACGCCAACAACCGACACCGCATGACTCCAAGACGCGAGAAGAGAAGCTAGCTCGCTCTTCACGCACTTGAGCCAACCCCTCCATTTGCTGTGTCTACAGTAAGGCAGACCACGGGGGAGCAAGTGTTGGATGTTCGGAGGTGAACATCATTGAAACCGGGAGACATCTCTGTCTTGTGTTTGCAACAGCAGGATTGAGATTTTGTGTGGGAAGAAGCATTATCACGGCACCAACAAACTCACGCGTAACTGGTGGTATCTCTCAACGCTGGACCCCACACATAGTGATCACTGGGACATGCAGTGAAAAGGTCAGGTTCGCCGATGTGTCTCCTTTCCTTCTTGCATTGTCTAAAGAAGTTAATAGATGACTTTTTGCAGTATAAATCAGTAATAGTGTTTGAACATAGATTAAATTTAATTGTCTGCACAAGTTCCATATCAATTCTTAATTTTTGTTTCATCTAGAGCTGTATTCGTTGTGCATTTGCAATTTGCGTGGAACTTGTTTCTGTAATTCTGAGTATACAAGCTTGTTGATAAATTTCTGGAGGATATTCGTCTTAGATGTATCAACACACAACAAATAGTGACAAAACCAAAAATTACTTCCTATTGATATGGAAAAACGCGTGCACTCGAAACAAACATTCAAACATCTCCAATATCTATTTCAACACCTCCAGTATACAGAACATAATTATACAGCCAAGACTGGGTCGGAATAAACCTGAGTTTGCTTAGAAAGTATTGGCAAAATCAGAATTTTTATTGTAATGACAACATCCCTCAGTTGTAGAGGTTGATTGTATTAAAATCTTATTCAGTCTATTGCACGAACCTCGGAGAAAATTAAATCATGGAGTCTTTGGATAGCTCAGTGTTCTCGAAGGAATTCAATGGCACGTTTTACGGTGTGCAGCTAAGAGATATTTAGAAGGAAATTGAAATCGGAAATGAGTTATGTTGTCTTGGATGGCAATTAGTGGATCATAAATTTAGGGAAGGTATGTTGGCCAAATTAGATGAAATAAATTCGTATCTATCTAGGATAGATCAATCTGATTGCAGGCTGTTCAATTGGGCCATGCATCCCTCCATGGTTGCTTTGGTCTAACGCAGGTTTATGGGACATCCGCATAGAGACGTCAGGCTTGCAGTCGCCTCATGTCTAAGTGAGATCGCACGGATTACAGCTCCTATTATTCCTTATACCAATCACATTTGGAGACAGGTTTTAGAGTTGATTGTGGTATGACAGAGAGTTTACCTTTGGTAAGCAGGTAAAAATCTTGGAGTTAATGGCAAGTACTCGGATTTTCAGTCACATGTTGAATCAAGGTTGTGATAAAATGGTTCAACAATTATTTCAGTGCCTCCTAAGTAATTTCAGGGAGCGTCATCCAGATGAGGTGAAGGCATGCATAAAGACTATCTTATCTTTGATCTTAGGCGAGGACTATGACATATGCAAACAATTGCAATCAAAATTGTTGGCAATCTGGAGAGGAGAAATAAAATACTCATCCATGGCATGTGAACTCTCAGCTGAATTAATTAAGCTTCAGGCTGAAAAATTCAAGAGTTCATTAATTGAAAATGAACAAGTATCATTAGGCTTATAGGTTGCAGGATCACCAGTATTGGGCATGGACCAAGTGAGTATAGGGCAGATTTGTTTTTTGTGCCAAGAGGGCTGGTTCCAGGGGCATATTTGCAATACTAATTAGGGGAAGATAAATTGCAGCCTAGTGATAGAGAAAATACAGTTGTGACTACACCTCTTTCGGGACATAGTGGAGAGTGTTCAGAATTCTACTTTGGTGACTTGGTGGCTGAGTTTGACAAATCCATGGTTATAGGTTGTGGTAACCAGTTGGAGGCCTTTAGCGATTCATGTAATGAGGAATTGTGTGACTTCTTTAGAAACACTTCACTCATGCATCATGCTGATATGGATGACCCATTTTGTAGTGCATCCCAGAATAACATTGATGAGGAGCGTGCCTTAAAAAGTCAGTTGAAAGTCAGTGACGATGCCATTATTGCAGCTCTTGTTCACCATGATAGCACTCACCAAATTATTGATGATCTCTACAGAAAGGCTCAGAAGGATAAAGGGCAAGATGGTATAAGGATTGGATCCTATGTTGCAGATTTAGAGGGGGTCAGAACAACATTTGAGAATTGAAAATCAGAATATTTGAGTTTACTTATAGATCGTGACCACCTGTTACAGGTTGCCGGGAAATATGCTGAGTAGTTGAGGGAGAAAGGAGGATGAGGTCAATAAGCTCAATAGGGAGCTTAGTGCTACTCAAGGCACTTTGGAGCATACCCATATTGCTCTACAGGAGGCGAGAAATCACATTGTGGTCTCTAGCCAGTACAGGGAGTAGGAAGACAAGGAAAGGCCTAAATTCTTTCAGTAGGTGATTTAGGAGCTTGATAACATCCAACAGACCTATGATTTGGACAGTTGTCCAAAAAGATCTTTGGGTCACCCAGAGTTTCTTTCTGAGTTGGACCACTTTTAGGCGATTGGTAATTCCTTGTTTGAGATGGGTGCTGATTTGACGCTTGATAATCCCCTCTTTGAGATAGATGAGGGAGACACTCCCTATTCCCAGGATGAGGATGAGATTGGTTGCAGGATTTGGGACCTAGGGTTAATTACTAGAGAGGAGACTTCGGTACCAGATTGGAGTAGCAGGGTGAGCTCAGTTGTTGATCAGCTTAGTTTCTAAATCAACAGTTCAGGATGGGCAGTTATGTTTTATTGCATGATGAGCGATATGCCTTTCCTTGCACTACCTCGCGTTGATGGTGAGATGTCTCGTGTTGGCGAGGATCCCTTGATTCATTCCTCTCTTAACGCCGTTGTGGCTCCACTACATTATCATACCGATTCATCCAGTGCTTATGGTAATTCTATCATCACATATTTTGGGCATGATGATGATGATTGGGTAGAGCTTATTCAGTACGAGGTTATTGAGCTTGGTATGATGATTATGCTGGTTGGTGTGAATTTTTCACACAATGGTGTGCCTTGTATGACTCCGAGTTCAGAGAGACAGTTATGGAATCATAATGTTGATTCAGGATTTCCAGTAGAATTTGTTAGTGCATCACATGTTGGCCACATTATATGGGATGCATTTTGTTTTCCATTCAGCCCACCTACGGAGGATTTTCTTTTTCGATTATTGCATAGGAGTGGGATGAATGATTGGTTGGGTATGCTTCCTTGCTTACAGGTGGATCTAGAACTTCTGAGAATGCACAAGCAGCGGGTTTTGGATCTAGAACTTCATATGGATCAAGAAAATGAAGCAATGCAGATAAATCTGTTAATGTATTTTGAAGAGGAGTTCCAGTCAGTAGTAATCGAAAATCTGTTGTTTGTTGCTTAAGAAGAATACCAAGTTTGGAATGAAATTTCTTAATCCGATGACCCGCCTCCACAATGATGCTTGATCACTTAAACTTTTGTAGAATGGAGATATTTGTCACTGCTAGTTCAAAACTAGAAACCAACACATAAAACAACACCCTATTTTTTGAGGCGTGTAGAACCCATGCTCCCGTATATGGGAACTTAATTCTTTGTTACCCTAAAACATGAGCACACTCAAAATTGATGCCCACTGCTGAGGTTCTTGTACTTCACCAAAAATTACCTAATTGCGGTTGCAACCGGTTGTGAGTGCTTTGGGAGTATGTGCTGAGGCAGAAGTGTTGTCCTCCAACCCAGAATGACTGACTAATACCAATATGTCTATGCACCAAACACATGCTTCTCAGGCAACAATACAGTCTCTTCTTGCTGTAATAAGAGTGCTAGTAAATTCAAGCACAGTCACTACCTCTTCTCATGCCAACAGCCCGATCACAATTGAACATGTCCACAGCAGCAGCCAGCTCGACCGTCAGCTGTTGTATACGCCTAGACAAGACGTCTTGCACGCTCGAAGAAGTTCAATATTGAACTCGAGTCCAAATTCCCGTCGTAGGCCCAAACACTAAGGGGCTGGCTCAAGCGCATGAGCGCGAGCTGGCATCCCTCAATACCCCGCACATTGGTCTTCACACGGCTGGTGGCCCGACTTGGCACCCAGCTTGTACGCACACTCACTAACAAGCAACGTGCTTGTGTTTTTACTGCATCTCCCCACCCTCGTGCCTGGGCTTGTCCGTGTGCATGCAATGTGACTTCCCAGCCACTATCAACACGCTTGAACTCTCAGCTTGGACTTGCCCATTCGCCGGTATTTCTTCTACCACACTCCCAGTATTCTGCTCTACTATTGAACACCGTTCGCACCGTGGCGATTTTCCTGGTGCTGCCTTTGCAAAAATTGTAAATGCGCTTCCTTCAAATGGTTGAAACACAGAGCGAACAACAAGACTTCCTGCCTAGTTTCTCTACAAGACCATAAACACCTTGGTTGTAAGCAGTATCAAAGAGTACAAGAACAAGTTTTTCCCCTTCTTGAAGAACCAGCTTTTGAACAGACTGAAAAGTAAAGACCAAACAAGAACGCAAGAGCTGTCTATCAAAATAAAAACCCCGCCTCATTCCAAAAGGAATCAAATGAACTGTAGTGTTTTCTTTCTCCGCCAGGCTTCTAAACACTAGGGTGCCAAGAAAGTAGCCCCAGTAACATAAAACCAAATAAACTGCATATGTAATTTGGGAGAAAGCAAAAACCAATCCTCTTTCCTGTAGGTGTTGTGTTTGACCGCAATGCCTAAGGCGTGTATGAAAAACAATATCGAGCCTGATAGAAAATGTAATCTGTTTCCTTTCCTTACTATCGTAGTCCAATGACTTGATGTGATTCGAATCTCACCTTTGAATGTGTAACTGCCTCTGTAACTAATGGTGCTACAAAAAACTTCATTCTATCAATACGTTTGAGCTCTGTATGACTTGATTCTGGAGAAAACCTCACAGGCTGGCAAGATACATAGCTCTGATACCATTGTAATGACCCGAACCGGTCTTTCTCAAATTTTCACAAAAATATCTCATGTAGATTTCAACAAATAAATACATGCAATAAACCATTGATCCAACAACAATAACTAACAATATATTCTCATAAAACTTCTCAGAAAATGGTATCATATTATACAACAAGAATACAATAACCATGAACTACAAATATTCCAATTTGAAATACAGAAACAATAGTGAGATCGGATGATCAAGAACCTATAAACACAATGGTGAACTCTGCTGTGAATCCGCATTGGAGATGAACTGGGTTTCCATTCAATTCACTGAGAAAGCCTGAAGGTTTCCGTCCTCAGGTTTCAGAACCGAGAGCTGAAGCTTCCTGGATTCTCCAAGAGAAATAAAATTCATAAAACTGAGCATGCATAAATGAGACCCCGAGCCTTCTTTTAAAGCTGCAGTTGTGACTCTTCAGTTTCTTCACTCCGTCTCTTCATATTCCACTTAAAGTCACTTTTAAATAAATATAATCGTTAAGTTATAAAGTGACATAATAAATAAAAGAATCTTCTGGCATTGAAACGGAGGACCAAACGAACTCGGATGATGACGTGAGATAGCTTGTCGGAAAGCTCTCGGCGAGACGCTCCAAGTCCACTACTGAAATGCCAGGAAAACTGAGTTCTATTGACTTACTATAAATAGTAAGTACTTTCGAAACCGTGTGGAAACTGCCCCGATTGGCCTGAAACTGAAATCACCTAGGCCAAACATCTCTTTGATCACTGCCAAGCCTCGGTTAGCCTACCAGACCGTGATGAAAAGGCTAATGACACGGCACAAAATAATGTGCCCCGGAAAGGGGACATTACATGAGGTAAGAAAAATTGGCATTGCTGATTTTATCTCTGATTTTGCTGATTTTATTATTTAAGATGTTTCTAACTTGTAACTTGTTTGCACTTATAGATACATTTGCTCCTTCATTGAGCCTATTGTGCGAGTGATTAAATATGCTAATACTGACTCTCCTAACCTTTGAGAGATTTATGAGACCTTTGATAGCATGCTTGGGTAGATCAAGCAAGCTATTCATAGCAAAGACCCTATTTTGGGATTTTATGAGGAGCTTCTTAGTTCCATTGTGATGCGATAGTGGAACATTATGAACACTCCAATTTTTATGGCAGCCTATGCTCGCAATCCCAAATGGTATGCACTGGGACTTGAGAGAGTGGCTCCATCTAGTGATGAAGAGTTGAAGGATGACTTCTTTAAGACCTTTGCAAAAAATGTTTAATGAAGAGGATTCTAATAAACTTCACACTCAATGCTTGTATTTACCAATTTTCATGGTCCAACCTTGAGCAAACCAAAGGTGAGGACATATAGAGCTACATTAGCTTAAGATGACCCAATTAGATGGTGGATGTGGCACGGTAGGAACGCACTAGAGCTGAGAGTATGTGTAGTTCGTCTTCTCTCATAGGTTGCTAGTTCCTCAGTTGGAGAGAGGAATTGGTCCACGTATAGCTTCATCTAGTTAGACAAGAGGAGCAACCTTACCTCTAGACGATCAAAGAAGTTAGTTGTTGTTCACAGTGCATTGTGGCTACAAGATCGACAGACTCCTGAGTATTGTCAAACTCTAGCCTTATGTTGGGATGTCAATCCCGAAGATGCTATGCAGATTGAGGAGGATGACACACCTCCGAGATTGATTGGGTTTCCATTGGTTGAGGAAGTCCTTCATTCTGGCAGTGACTTCAAGCTGTGATTTTGATTTAGATTCTTAGCAGCCATATATTTTCTTAGTTCTATCTTGACATTATGATTATTATGGACAACTGATTATGGACTTCTATGTTTATTGTTTAGTAGTTTAGTATTTACAAACTCTAGCCTTATGTTGGGATGTCAATCCCGAAGATGCTATGCAGATTGAGGAGGATGACACACCTCCGAGATTGATTGGGGTTCCATTGGTTGAGGAAGCCCTTCATTCTGGCAGTGACTTCAAGCTGTGATTTTGATTTAGATTCTTAGACCTACCATGTACTTTTTACGGACAGCCATATATTTTCTTAGTTCTATCTTGACATTATGATTATTATAGACAACTGATTATGGACTTCTATGTTTATTGTTTAGTAGTTTAGTATTTACAGTTTATGTCATTTCATGGTTGAAACTTGGAGCCTTTGGGCATTTTTGCTATATGTATGCCATATATTTTCATAAACTAAGATAGTATATATGCACATTGATAATGAAAGCATTTGAATTTTGTTAATTTTCTTGTCGATTCTCATGTGAAATCTCAATTGAAGTTGAATGCCTTATCAGTGTAATTATATGCATATTTGAAATTTTTCTATATTTATAAAAATTCCTCTATTTTTAATACATACCCTAAAAATTGGCCCTAATGAATCCCCATACTTGAAACATGTGCCTCCGTCCCCATCCCCGAAACTTCGTGGAGCATAGGAAATATCTTGAGCTGACAGATTGTGAAGATTGGTTGTGAATAACATCTGAACATTTGTGTTGTGGCATGTGATGCCACCTTTCTTATGTCCTCTGAGTCATGTTAATTAATTTTATTATAATATATGTTTATTATTTTTAAATTATTTTTTTATTGTTACATATTAAATTTATTGTTAATATTCCTATATTTGTTTGTTGTTAATGATAAAGTGTAATTTCTTTTACTATTTGTTATAATTATGTTTACAAATATATTATATTATATATTATTTTTGCTGCTGTCCCATGTGTCCCCAATATTGATTTTTCTTGTCTTCCCGAAATCCTTCTCCCCATGTTTCTTGATTCTGAAACTCAATGGAATACTAGGAAAACTGGGACGACACTTCAATGGTGGGATCAATGTATTTTTGTGCATTGAAGTGGAACAACAAATAGTAGATAACGTGCATAGGTATTTAAATGGCTTGTTAGCAGTGCTCTATTAATTAAAATGGAACCAAGGTAGAGTGCACAAGAACATAGAGGCAGAGAAACACAATTAATGAGCATTAAATGATCATCGCTAACTTTGTATTTGATTGTACAAATTTATATTTGGGATGTGCTGAATGCTATGAGCAGATTGTTTGTTTTATATTGTCTACCAAAATGTTGAATATATGTATAATGCATAGTTCCTGTGTGCAGTGAAGTCTTTAATCTGACTCTTATTACATATGCTTTATAAAAACATTTTAATTTCTTATGTCTTGAGATTTATTTGAAGACTACAATATTTGTAGTCTATAAACTCTAATTTAAGGGTTTGTTCATGACCATGATGTAATTTATGTTGGTTTTAGTAATATATATGGGGACTAAGTGAGGCATATAGCACTGTGATAAAGAATCAGCCAGAGCCCTATTTGTATTGTTTTTGGATAAGTCCACATAAAGATTCTTAGAATGATGGAATCTCTTCAACATTTTTGATCAATTATTTTGTAGGTGGCGCCATATAATACATTTTATCCAGATTTGGAGATGCATTTGACACAAGTCAGGGTGGATCCAAACATTAACATGTGGGACAAGCCTTTTGCACTAGGAATGGTGGACCCACATGATTCTTTGTCACACCCAGCAGGTGTTTCAGATGGTCAAGCTGAGTCTGCCTCAATTCTTCATCCAGACCGTTTCTTGAACTTTGTGGTACAAATCTGCTGATTTACTTTTTTGATCTTTTGTACCATGCATAGAACTAAATTTTATATGCTCAGGGTAATTCCATCTCTTCAGTTATCACACTTATCTATGATATAGGGTTCTTGTTATATCACAATCGTGAACCCTCACTGCAGATTCCCAAATGGTTTGAAGTGGAGTCCACACTTCAGCAAACAAAATTCAATCCCTTTGTCCTGCCCAAGCCCTACCTAGCAGCACAACAGCAGAAGGTATGCAGTTCTTTTTCTTGTATGATGTTTATTATGCCTATGGTGTCTTCTTTTATCAAGCATTACTCTCATGGTTCTTATTTTCCCAGAACTTTTACTTTCTACTTTCAGATAATCTTAAATGAATTGGTGGGAAATAGCAATGGTTATAATGTGCAATATTTTCAATATAAGCACTGTAATTACTATTTAATCTTTAGAGACAACTAAGTGATGGCATGATATGTATTTGATATGAACATGAAGCAATTCTAATTGTCTCTTGTATTCCCATGCAGAGTAACTCGCTGGAGAATATGAAGCAATGCTTGAGAGATTCTCAGCTTGAGGATAGTAAAAGGCAGGAGTTAGCAACAGCAATTCACAGTCATTTCAAGGACTGGCTTTATGGTAAGTTTCTGTTTGCGATTACATTCTGGGTCTATTCTTCACATATATGCATCAGCGAAAAGGGAACAGAAGTTCTGATAAAACACAATCCTTAAGGGCCCGTTTGGGTGCTGGAATACGGAATGCTGGATATAGTCGATTCTGGAAGATGCTGCAATTCTGGAAGATACATATCCTCAAAATGATTTCCGGAATATGCTTGGAACCGTTTGGTTCACCCGGAAGATGACTGAAAGCAAAAAAGCAAAAATGAAAAAGATCACATGTTCGAATCCATCGGGTTTCAGATCTTCCAAACACATCATCTGAGAAAACCCTTGTATGCAAATCTTTCAGTATTATTGCCAAAGGATTCATGGTATCCGAGGCTTTCCAAGACAGAAAATCCACGCGTTCATATCTTTGAATATAATGACTGAAACATGAAAATTACCTTACAAATCGGAATCCGATTGATCTCAGACCTAAATAGGATAAACAACTTCATATCTTTGCAGAACAACTTCAAACATTTTTAATATCAAAGATTTCTCACAGAGATCCCACACGACCCCGAAAATTATCCCGCTTTGCAGAGTGTAGCCGAGTTGCAAAGTGCGGTGAAAATGAAATGCGACCCCAAAAATTATCCCAACGCAACGGTGAAAATGAAAGGAACGGTCAAAATGCGGACCTCAAAAATTATAATACTTTGCACACGGACCCGACGCAGTTTTAAAAATTGGCATTTGAAAAGTGGAATTAGAGCCTCAAATTCTAATTCCACCTTTTCAAGTGGAAGATGAAATGCCCATTTTGTGGGCAAAATTGGAATTTCGAAATTCCAATTCCAATTTTTTGGATGGACACAAGCATGGAATTGAATTATCCAGAAATCTAATTCTGGAATATGGGCTCTAATTCCAGCAGCCAAACGGGCCCTAAAGGAACCATTATATCTTCAAGAGAATTTAAAAAATTACTTATTTTCTTTTGAATAACTCTTGTCCAAAATAAAGGAGATTTTAGAAGAGGGATTACAAGATATTAATAAGGGGAGTCAAAGATGTTAGGAGTATTTTATTAAATAACTGTGTACCATTTATGAGCATTTTTGTCCAATGTGAACACTTCTGGAAAAGGGTTTATCAAATTTTAAGAAGGGGACCTGTAAAAATATTGAGAGGGTTTTTATGATATAATTGTGCACACTTCATATAAATCTTAGTGTTAAGAAGAATTGAAATAAAAAGTCTCAGTACTGCCAATGCCACATTTAAGCTTTTATACCTCGAAGCAATTGAGCCCTCAACTATGATTTGAAATTGATATTGGTACCCCAAGTTTCCTGGGACATGGATGACAGGGGACAGGGGGACAAGTTTTTGGGATGGCAATCTTTTTTGCCAAGTTTGTGGAGGGAAAAGGGGATGGCTATATAAATATGGGGAAAATTTAAAATATATAGTGGAATTTGTATATATACATCACATTCATATGAAAGCATGGATAAAACATGCCATTTAAACATCATAGAACCTTAAGATACATCATTTTGATAGTCAAAATCAATACTCAATATGCATTCATAATTTGGAATTCATTGTCAATATCACATTTTATATTATAATAATAACATACAAAATTGAAATACACCCAAGAACATAATTCGAGATTCATTGTTAATAGCGACAAGAACAATAACCCACCTTCCAAATTGAAGCACAATACTATCATTTAAGTCTGATATAAATTATCAGTGTACACATTATAGGCATAGCGTTACAATTGTTTCGGAAGATAATCATTCACACACTAGTGCCAATACATGAAATGACATTCCTATGAAATACTAAGATGAAAAACCTTGGAAATTGTGTTGGAGTTGACTTTTGCAGGTTTGCTAGAAACGGCTGATACAAATAGTGGATCAAGTATATGCCTCCCAATGCTCTTCTAACTATAGAACACATTCACCAATGATCTAAATTGGGGTTACACTATTACACCCCTAAAACTACACCTCCAGCTCATTGTCAGTGGACTAATATTAATACAAACAGGTCTTCTATACAGTTTTGATCATGATATAGGTCTATTACAGCAAGATGACACCTTGATGAAACCTCCAATATTTACCAAATCTTCCACAAAGGACCCAAATAAACCCAAAACCAACCTAGTACGATTATTGCCTCAAAATGACATAAAAATGCATGTTCCAGGTCTGTAATGCACTTTTCAGACTTTCCCAACACCTTGCAAACAATCTGCTATATGATTCTAAGCGTGTAGCATGATTCTAACAACATTCTTAGTTTCACGATTCTTAATGTAATGTTGCCAAATACTAATCAGAGGACCTCAAATAGTAGGAATTAACTACCAAATAGTAATAAGCATGTTAGTGCGAACTTGGAAGGAGGGGCCCACTTTAAAATTAAAAAAGAAAGAGTTTTATAGAAGAAAAATGTGTTTTTTAAGTGCTGATGCAGCCTATTTCATCGGGGACACCCATTCGTCCTGGGAACATCTAAGGTGTCCCTGATCATCCCTGGGGCCTACAACAGTCCACCAACAAGATCTCAACATCCGTGTTTTTAGGATGTTTCTTGTGAATTTTCAAACAATGGGGACATGGGGACGGGGTGAGGACATCCCTTGGCCGTCCTCAAGTCCTGAAAACATTTCCGTTATAGGGATAGGGTTTTTTAGGCCCGGGACACATCCCCAGGTAACACTGGAAATTGATCATCAGAAATTAAAGACAAGAAAATCAAACTGGAAAAATGCACTTAGTACATAGGTACGGGCAAGTTTTTTTGGGGGGTTTTGGTATGTGGATTTGGGTGTGTATGCATGCACACAAAATCTAAAGAAATATACAGAATTGTAAAACTAAATCATTTGATAGTACAATATGTTATCATTGATCAATGTCGAATGCCGAAGATAAATATTGAATGCCTGTTGATAGTTCATGATTTCAATATTAAGTCATATGCCATATCATATATGTCTAGGTTCACAATTCAAATGAAAATCATCACAATTACAAAATTGACAATAAAAAATAGTAATTGTCTTCTATCTTCAATTTAGTTCATCAATCATCAAAAGGACTATCAAAAAAATCTTCATCTATTGCATTTTCATCTGCTGCAAGTTCAAGACCATTTGAACGCAAAGCAGTGCCACCCACATGAGATGCACCATGCATAGGTATGCCATCATCATCATCACCTATAGTGACTCTAGCAAGATCTTCAATGGTTGCATCTAGCTTGGTACTTTCAAGGGCTACATCCCAAAGCTTCGCTGCCTTATTTGTATTGAGGATCCTTACGTGATAGAAGATGCATATCGGAATGAATATAAACCAAGTCTTCTACCTTTTTTGAAGCCAGCCGGTTATGCTTCAATGAGTGGAAAAAGGAGTATGTACTGCAATCTTGTTCAGCGGCAGAAGATCTTGCAATTTGTTGAAATTGGAGAGGAAACCAACAAAATAAAAAATAAAAAATGTAAAATGAATTAAAGCATGTTAAGTACTAAATTCTACAATACAAATGATAAAAAAAGGGACAAAAAAAAGCTTGTGAGAAGATTTTGATTGCAAGAGGTTGGAGGTACATATAATCTTGGATTCTTGACTATGGATGTACTTGTTGGCTATTTTTGCCACCATTAGCCCATCATAGATAACCGATTTGAGACATCTTCATCATGGGCTAAAACTCTATTTTTGAGTATTTGCTACTAACACGTCGTGTTGTCTTCTCCGATGTGTGGGGTTGGCCAACACGTCGTGTTTTCTAGCATCATGAGCCAACATGCCGATGAGACACAAATATGCTTCATTGAAAAGTAGGATGCCCATAGGACGTGTGATGTCTTTTGGACAAGGTAATCACATTGATGAGACAATGAAGATCTATATAGGCAAAAAGACGTCTTAGTGAAATGGTATGTCTCATCGAAAATGGTGGGTTAACACATGTTTGCCTTTTCAAGGTTTCTTTGCCAACGACCAGATATGATTGTTAGCGGCCATGACATGTTGTCAGGACTAAAAATTCACCGAACTCTACTCCTTTGGCTCTGTAAACATGACATGAGTGCATCCCAATGCTCATTTATCACTTGCAGGGGTATGGATTGTCCCTTCCATCTGCCGGGTGCATCATTTGGTTCCATTCTGTCACTTCATAAATCTATTGGCACACGAAGATTAGATTTTGGTTTGATTTTTATTTCTTCTGCCTTCTGTAACCTAACTCTAGTCTACTTGAGGTTTGAACTCAATTGTAAAATTTGAGTTACGTTGGCTCTATAAAAAGCAATCTTGTACATAATTTCTGGGTTCTTCTCTGGTTCTTTTCTGGTCCTTTTGTAGTGGCTATGCCCTGCACATGTAATTCTCCTTTGTCTTGCATTAATAAAAAATCCTTGTTTTTTTATCTTTTCTTAACCTTCAATAGTCTTGTGCATCTCCTTGCCTTGTGTTGAATGCTTTTTTTCTGTCCTTCAAGTTTGTATCTTGTGTTTAACATGCTCATGAATGTTGTATTGTGAATGTCTTTCCTTGCAACATTTCATTAGTTCTAACCTGCATATGAGTCCTTAGAGGTTAGATTAGAGTTAAGATTTGTGCAGATTGCGAGGCCTTATTAATGTTTTGTGCAGCTATAGGCAGAGAGGAACAAGTTTCAATCTGGAGCATCATCCCCTTTATTTTTCTACAATCCCTCCTCCCTTTTCCCCACAGTTATTAGTGTATGTGGACCCTGATTGGAAGGAAACCGACCTTCTCCAAAGATTCAACCTGTCCCACACTTAGAGGTTGTTTCCATGTTTCACAAGGTTGCTTGGGGATAACATGTAAAACAAGGGTGCAAACGTTTGTGTTAACAGTTTTTGGCATGTGCGATGGGACAAAAAATTCAAATCAGTTTAAGAACATCCTTGTTGGACCATTCTAAACTTCACTCACTGAGAATTTGGGTGTTTTAGTGCCAACAGCCTTTGGAGGCAGTTCAATCAAACACCTTTGCGACTCTTAGTGCATATCTACTGGTTCAAGTAGTCCTAGTGTTGGTATGTGTAAAGATCAAATCTGATCTTTCATTTTTCAAAAAAGTTTTATGTGAAATATCAGTTATTTGAATGCCTAATCATGGATCCTTTTCGTAGAAATGCATATTATTTCCCTCCATATCATGAAAACACACTCCCTCAGCTCCCCTATTATCAATATCAACCTCAGCTACAACCTGGTTATGGCCCAAATTTTTTTACATCTAACAACCAATAGACTCAATATACTTATCAACCTCCTACCCCTGCTCCATTGGTTCCAGCCTCCTCTGACAATAAACTTGAAGCCATGATGTTGCAACAACGACCTATGTTGCAATGCATGGGTAAGCAATTACTGGACCTCAATGGGCAGGTGGATGAAATTAAGAGACAATAGGAGCTTGACTTGCAACAAGAATAGATGACTTACCAAGCCTATCTCCATGAGCAGCGATGGGGAGACCAACACGGGCAACATGGTGAAGACCATGTTTATTGGGACTATCCTTGTCAACACGAGAAGCTTGATTACGAGACTCACTTTAACTCTCTAGAGTTGGAGGCGCAACAAAGGCAATTTGAGGAGGAACTCACAAGAAGGATTGATACAACATATGAAGAGATGAGACTCAAGCTTGCTCAAATGCAAGCATTTGAAGCACAAGAGGCTCCTTGGCGTAAATTTGCCAGCTTTAGACAAAGCAAGCCCCCTCCAATACAAGAATTTGTTCAAGAGCTAGAGACCCACTCACCTGCCATATTGCTAAATCCATCATCTGAAGAAGAGCACCCAAACGCAAGTTCGCTAGCTTCATCAGGAGTGAGCCTCCCAAGGTCACCATCCCAACCTTCAAGGCCCCTCAGCCCATTGCTGCAAACCCTCCACAAAGTAAGATTGAGCCAAGGTTACTGCTATTGTGCACATTTGAAAATCATGAATTGCAACGACATGCTGTCATGCAAGAAATAGTAAAGAAGGAAGAGGACTTAGTCCTCTCATTTGATTATCATCTAGTGTTGCCCTAAGTTTTCGGGTCAGGGACAAGGGGATGAGTTTCCGGGACGGCAATTCTTTTTGCCAAGTTTGGGAACGACAAGAGGATGACAACGGGGACGACTATATAAAATATAGGGAAAATTTAAAATATAGGGAAATTCTCAAATATACATGACATTCATATGAAAATATGGATAAAGCATGTCATTTAAACATCATAGAACCTTAACATAAAGTTTACAACATTTCATTATTACAAAACACAATATCCATTCAAAATTCGGAAATCTGAATTCAATGTTCATTGTCAATATCATATATGCATGTGATAACAAAAAATATGTAAATAAAATTAACATACAAAACCAAAATGCCCAAAGGCTAAGTGCTGCCATATAGTTTCATGTTCAATATAAAAATCAAAATACATAAAAACAAAGCACACTGCTGCTCCTATTGCAATTCAGCCAATTCTGCATGAGAGTCAGAGTCATCCGAAGGCAGACAAGGATAGAAGAATAGTTCTGTTTGAAGCAGCAAGTATTGAACGGGCAGGTTTGAAAAGAATCTATTCTGGTTCATGAGCACCTGCGATGACCAACATCTTGGTCTACTAATGTTTATGTGATTGCAAAGCCAAGTCTATTATTGTATAAAGAGATGAATGCTGTGATTGTCATTTGTTTTTTCTTGTTTAAATTGATAATCATTTGTAATTCTTGTCCCATCTCCAAATCTAATATCACTGAATTCGTTTTTGCATTTGTATTTTAACCTTGTATTTATTTTAACCTTGCTGCTGCTGTCAATGAGAGTAGAAGTAAAAAACTTGAAAATTTTATGCATGTTAAAAGAATGGAGAAGATGCAAGTATAAGCCACGTTTTTGGCTTTTTAGGGCATGTAAGAAGGTAGGGCCCACAAACCGACCCCCCACAAGGCAAAATGAATTGGCATTGGGGCGCACCACAAAAACATCTCCTCTGTTAAGGAACCATCCTAGGGATGTATGCCCTGATAGGTGGTGGTGGTTGTGGGACAGCAAGGGGATGCTTCCCCAGAGTTCCCTTGTACTGGGGATGTCTCTGTTCCAGCAAGGGCTGGATTTTCAGGGGGAACATGCCACATGAAATACTAGTGTATATGCTTCCCTTATGAGCCTTAAATAATTCCCTCCAAAGCTTTCCTCTAATCTACACTGTGGGATTTATTGCCAATTAACAGCTTGAAAGCACTTCTGGTGGTTCCAAGATGATAATTCTAGTTCAGAGTGTACATTACAAGCTTTCAGAGGGGATGCCCCTTTAAAACTATTGCGGGCCCACAACAAACTGTGAAAACACCTTAGTAGAAAATAAGTCTGAAATTGTACTTAATGAGCTAAGTTACTGGTTCGGGTTCGGGGACTGGTTCGGATACGATTATATGAGAACCCGATACGTGGGTTCGTGAATTTTTTTTTCATTATGGTTCATATGGGTTCGTGCGTATATATTTATATATACCTCACTTCAAACTTGCAAGATGGAGAGAGCAAAATGAGAGAAAATGTGAAATGAAATGTGGTTTGAGGATTCATATGGGGCCATTTTAGGGTTAGAAAGAAAAAAATAAATTAAAAAAACTGTTTTTAATGTTATTTGGGCCACAGGTCTGATCAAGGACCCTACCCGGACCTAGCAAGGACCCCCACGCAAACCCGAATCCAGTTCGCACTCGGACCCGGTTCGAGGGTCCAGGGTGCGAATCCAGTAACTAAGTTAAATAGGCATCATAAAATGCTGTGTTTGTTCCCCTTTCTGAGGTACATAGGCACAAAAAAGAGGCACTGAGGGGGTGCAAAAAAATCCAGGTGCAAAATCCTGCGTAAGTTGGATTAAAAAAATTTAGTTAAAGTTTGTGCATTTCTTCCTTTGAACAAAATGACAAATCACAGAATGCCAGATCACAACTGGGAATAACTAGTTGTATATTTGCCAATGAGCCAGTTGGAAGACACTTAGTAATCCGACCCGACCACATTACCTCAAGACCATCACAATTCAAGATATTCAAAACTGGACTTGAAATACTAATCCACTAGAATGCAAAATATCTCTGGGCTTGTTGCCTCCTTAGAGCAAGAAAGTGACAAGTTTCATTGAAGTGATGCAAACAAATTCAGAGGCGACACTCTACTGAACTAGATTTGAACACACTTTGCATCTGCTCCTTAAAACCATAGATTGCGAGCTTGCTGAGTACTTGGAAGCAGTTTCTTGCACCAAGTGATTTGAGCTTGAACTTTTTGAGCTTCCAGAGAGTTTGGAGAGGAGCAAGTACATGTGAGTACTCAGTAACTCTGTAGGAGAATGCACATTGAGGTTTGCCAAGATTTTTTTCTAGTTTTGAATTTTTGAAGCTGCCGAGTCATTGAGGCAATTTGGGTCTGTCAAGTTTGCCCAAGTCTGAGTTTTCAAACTATGCAAGAAACTAATTAGAAGATTCCACCTCATGCCAAGTGGACCAAGCTTGACATGCTAAACATATCAGACTACTGCCAAATGTATCACTGAGTCATTATTGATCCTCTTTAACTTCACAAATTTAACATCAGAAATGAATTAATAAATATAATTTTTCAGACTGAAGTCACCTGATGTTAAAATTTGACAATCTCAGGTGAAAAGCAAAATCAGATGTGAACTGTAGTGTTAGTATATTTGAACAAATTTCATACTTTGAAAGCCATGAAAAGCACTTGGATATGCCATAATGTTTGAAAATTTCATGCAAGGAAGACTTGGAGTGAAATACTTTATACCGAGATTAATTCCATCTGGGGTCTGGGGATTCAAGAAAGAATACCCAGACTTAAAAGTGGTAACCAGACTCAAACTTAGTCAACCACAATTCAAAACTAAATGCATTTCAGATACAAAAAGATTTTGGAACCTTGGAACACCTTTTCTTCTCATTTCTCCACTGAAAAGTACCATGGCACAGGATGGCATCATGTGGTGAGATCTCATAGGGATTCCCAGTTTCTTCATACCATTGATGAAATTAGCATTCTTCCCATACCCCGATGAGAAAATTAAAACTTTTTGAATAGCACTTCAGATCCATAGGGGCACTTGAGGCAGAACACAACAAAATGAAACCAAAAGTCCTCAAAACCACAGGAGCACAAGGAGTCAACACTAGTCGCTCAATCACTCTATCCCCAGGAAATAAATTTATTGTCAATAACCCCTTCCTTGATTAACTTGTTATCACTATGGCCAAACGCAGATAGCTATGCTCAACTAGTCAATATTAGGTTATGCGTCTAATGTGATGTCCAGCTAGAAATCAACCTTTTGAAGAAACCACACCAAACTTGAATGTGAACAACCCAATAAACGAGAAATTGATAAACTTCTTGAATCCAATTTCCTATGAGAAAAAAAATGAGGTGAAAGTTGCACTCAATGGTACAATACAAAACTGGATCATAGATATTATCAATTTGGTTGCATAATTCCTTTTCATTCATAACATAATTCAGAGCTCACAGATTTAAAGCCATCTAACTAAAAAGCTAGAATAAATAACAATTTCACATCTTGTAACACTGCTTGTAAGATCCTTTCTTGGCCAAAGGATGAGATTCTGATCTTACAATCTTTATTGCAGCATTTTTTTTCTTGTTCTTTGCTATAAGCAAAAAATTGCCCCTTTGGCATTCAATTTTTGTTCACCCACCACAAACTTTGATTCCTTGGCCAGCAATTGTTTCGACACTCGTAACAACACCAAAGATAACCTGTGCCTCCACAAAGCTGGCCAATTTGTGTAACATGTTATCAAAGGGTGGTGATGGGTCAAATTTGAAGGCCCTTGACGACCTTTGGCCCATTGAGTAGAATTACTGACCACTGGAAGTTATACTCTGTACCTACATGTTTTAAGATAAACAGATACAAGGGATTCAAAAAATTGAAAAATACAATAATTCAACTAGGAAAACTTTAATTTTTAAGCTTATAAAAGGAAAAAAAATGTATCCCTAGACTAAGTTAAAACATTAACAATATGGAAAACAATTATATATATAATCTTGGAATAAATATTAAGAAAGTGGTTACAATTATGCATAACTAATTAGTTCCCATATATTTAAAGGAATTTTGCACAAAAGATTGGTTCCATTATTTTTTAAGGAACTGCGCACAAGGGATCCTTTCTTGGATTCTGTTAACTTTTAAAATCTCTATTGTGATATTTTAGCTCTGGTATGCATGATTTATAGATTGTTATTTTGTGTTTTACAAGTTTTTGACTCAAAATGTTTCTTTGACAGCATCTGGCAATATTCGTCAAATATATTGTGTACAAAACAGTGAACTGGATTCAGCGGGTATTGATTGATTGTGTACATCTGCCCACTGCAACAGGAAGCAGATTGACCCCATGCCATAACATAGGAGCAGTGAGAGTGATTCTGTAGAGCTTGTTGTATATGATCTTTTATTCTTGTTCAGATTACTTCATTGTGATAATGTTGGATTTATAGATGTTCTTGGACTTTATTTTCAACTTAACTAATGGCAGGCTATCGAAAAGGTGCATTTTTGAATTCGATTGTAGGGTACAACATCGAAGATTTGGTTTTCTTCATGGTATCCTGAGAGAATCCTGTGTAAGCTGTTCTGCAGTTGCATTGTCATATCTCTAAGTGTATCATTGAATGAGCTTTATTATCATGTAAACTTTTAATTAAAATGTTTGTATTCTAGATACGTGAATATGTATTTCAAGAGTGAGTGTCTCCTTCATTTATTAAGACCAAAGGAAGAGATTTATGGAAGTACAACCTCATGTCAGTTCCATTTGCCTCAAATGAAGCTTGTCCTGAAATTCTACAGGACATGCAACAAAGCAGCCATTGGATGAAGGATTTTGATTGTTATGCTTGATTTGCAAACATGAATCCTGAATGGAAATGCATTTATCAAGCGTTGTGACATGTTTCCATGTAGAGGCAACAGCAGGCAAACCCCACTAAGAAGAACGGGCCACAGTGGGAGTAAGGGGAAAATTTATGATTAGAGGTTTTTCTATTTAATATTTACATGTTTTAAATGTTCTGTTTCACTAGTCTGTAATGTATTACATGGCAGTGGAAGTTAAGATTAATCCAAAGCAATCTATTTTGTTTTTGAAATTCTGGCAATAGTTCTTCTACATTTCAAATATAATAAATATTTCCACGCTTCTTTTGGCTCTTAGCCTAATTTTTTGTTTGTGACACTGGCACACCATACTCCTTTTTATGAACACTGCTTACTTTTGTGCCAGTAAATCCCCCTCACAATATTTTATAGCTGGAAATCAATTTCAGAAAATCAAGGTTGAAATATTTTCAAGCTTTCGTGTTGTAACCACAAATAATCTTATAATTCACACTGAGCCAACAATTTGCACTCAAGCACAGATTGTTTTAGAAAGAGCTACAAGTGTACATATATATCAGCTTTTTCGGGCCCATGGCATTGCTACTAACCACGTACAATATTTTTGTGTATGTTCGTGTCCCTTCAATAAATGGCACGTGCTTCATTTTTTATATGTTTTTCTTCTCCGCTCGGTTAATAAATCACCATCCCAATGTAAAGTGAATTGACTCGTTGCCAGCATAATTATGTAAAAGATGCAAACAAGATTAATGCTCACATATTATAGCGCATACTAAGTTATCGACATATCGGAGAGCATTATAATTATTAGTCAAATTTCTGAAGTTGGGAACCCCAGTGTGATCTTTAAATAGGCATTTCAACTTTCTTTGGTTGGAATACAATCAACTATATATAAATCCGGTAAGTTTGAAGAGAATGTGATGGAGTAATCTGAGGTATTTATTGAATTGAGGTTATTTGTGGGAAAATAAATATACCTGTCACTAGTACCGCATCTGTGTAAATTTGAAGTAACGGAGTAATTTTAAAGGAGGCGAGCCTAATGCTAATAGTGCTCGAATCGAGTTTTGAGATTCTTCACTTGTCTAATGATCTTGCTATAACTTGTGCTGTGATTGAAAATCGATTCAATTTTGCTGAAACAGTTGAGTGGTGTTTTTATTTCTCATGTCATCCTTGCATATGAGAAAGAAATGTTGAATGCAATATTATTGTGATGGTGCCGCACAGATAAGCAAATCACCCTTAATGAAGAAATCGATTAAGATTCATAAATCTTCGAAAAATCAAAATGAATTAAACAGTGTGATGTACATCATATTTGTTCTTAAGTTAGTTTTTCAATTATTTTTTCGTTCTTAGATGTAAAATTTGTTAACGAACAAGCGAAGCATTGAATTGACTGCACCTCATATTTTAAGCTTATGAGATTTGAATTTAATTAACACAATAGTAAGATGCAAGATCAAGATACAAAGAGTATTCTTCACATTTATTTAAAATTATGTTTTAAAGCTTGGAGTGATAAAATTGAAATATATTATTGCAATACAGATCTGCTTAAACATAGACATTGCATTTACACTAGGAAAATAATTGTACATAGTTCTCTTTAAATTTGGGTTATTACTTTAAAGTAGTTGTTAAAGTTTAAACTGATAATTGCAAAGACATTTTCCAAATTTCCTAAAATTTGTTGAAATAGATTGTATGTCTTGAATAAATTGTAAACTAAAGTTTGTTGAACAGATTGTATGATGTCTTGAATAAGTTGTAAACTGAAGTTTGTTGAACAGATTGGACGATGTCTTGAATAAGTTGTAAACTGAAGTTTGTTGAAAAGATTGGACGATGTCTTGAAATCTTTTTAAACTAAATTGGTACATAGAACCTTTTTTAGTGCATATTCAATACAGTTTGTCTATATTATTGATGCAAAGAGTAATCTTGCACTTGTTGTTTTTTACAATTTCAGTCATTAATATTTTCGTATGATTAGATTACTTTGCTTGAATTTTCATTTAGAAAGAGAACTTTTGATTATGTTTCTTTTAATGAAACTTTCTTTAAAAAAGAACTTATTAGGAAATAGTTTTCTATGTTAAGTTATATTTAATCTATATCCGACATAATTCATGAGGGAAAATCATGCATACAAAATTACAAAATAACTATTATGCATGGATAAACTAGACAAGCCATAAAATAATACGATATATCTTGAGAAAATTTAAATGAGAGAAAACCTAGCTTTCAAAAGAACTATATTTCCTCATTATTCACACATAAAGTAACACAAAGCACTTGCAAAGATACAATGCATACTTTTGAAACATTAAACCTCTGCCATGTATCTTTCATGAATACACACATTCCATGTCATGCTTCATATATTCACTTCTTAGAAAGATTCAATAACAACAATTCGTTCAACCATTCAATGTAAACCACTAACTTGTGTTTGCTTTTATAGACTCAATTTAAGATAAATACAAGTAGTGGTAAAGTAAAACAAATTTATGTGAGGCCAATATCATTACCCTTCATTTAATATTAGGTACCAAGTTTTCACTGTATTAAATTTTTCTCAATTTTAAATAATTATCCCAATGCGATTCCCACATTAAATATATTTTTCAATGTAATACACGTCGTCCATCTAGATTTACTAGGTGCACCACACTTTGTAATAAATAATATATTATAAAACTATGCATTCTCTTACTTGTGTATTTTGTATAAGGGCCAATCATTGAAATACATTGTCATAGACATACATGAAACCACACGAATATACAACATGCTCTCATCCTCCAAGATATCTATAATAAAACCTTAGTGTCCACAATCTCAAGCAAAAATTCCTTTCATCCTCCAACATGCCACCTATGAAAGAAAAAGAATAAACTGAGGGAAAGAGGCACTCATCTATAAACAGAAACATCACATCCAATATGATAACATATGCTTCTAGTTGCTGTCATAAGGCAAATGCCCACATGATAAAAAATGACAACAATAAAACATTTCAATACATCAAACCATTCACCCCTCCTAGGTATAATCAACATTGGTAAATACATAACATCATATTAACCTATAAATTGCAATCAAGCCTCTTGTATCAAACTTGTTGATGAAGTACATAGATATTGAGGAATTCCCATTGCATGGCTATATCCAAGCATACCAAGTCTACCAATCAATGCTCATCTCAAGGTGTGATAAGTAATCAAAACAATATAGCACCAAGAAGAATCAAAATGATGTCACCATCTCAAATCATATAATAATGAATCTCATTGAAGAAACAATAGAATGAAGAGAAATAACTTGTAAACTATATCTTGTCCTTCTACCAACACCTCTAGGAAACAACATTGTGTCAAGTATTAGCTCCTCCAAAACACCCCAAATCAAAACCATAACAACACCTAAGCCCATTCAAATTTTTAGATCAAAGAAACATATATATCATGTAAGCATTACATGGATGTAAGCTTCTCAAAACAAAGAAGATAAAACTCATAATAATCATTCGCAATGGAGGAAATTAGTTGAATAAATCATCTCCTAATATCCTCAAGTAATGTCATAATATCAACCTAAATGTACAAGATAACCAATGCCAAACATCTCTCAAAATGTACCTTCTAGAACTAACCATATATCCATAAATCAAAATTCATATCTATGAAAGATAAAACATAAATCATAATACACCTAAAAGGAACAAGGAAAAATACCTCTCAAGTAGTAAACTGCTAAGTAGACCAAGAGTGGAGAATGAGAATGGTCCTCAAAGATATCCTAGTTATCATGACTCATCCAAGAACAATTTCTTCTAAATAGGTCCATAAAAGGTGAAAGCTCCTTGATCTTCCTATTGAATCCATTAACCATCTCAACACGTCTCTAATCACAAGAGAACTTAATCCCCACCTATGTCTCCATGTATTAATGAGCAACTATAATCAATCAATCCATTCCAAACCCCAATTGCAACATAACACCATCACAAATTAATCAATCAAATGATTATGTACTCAATAAAAAGAAGAATCCGACACGAGCAATGTCAAAGCTCCATTAATGAATCCTGACTATAAACATGACACCATAATCTAACCATCCCCTCCAAGGAGATTGCATGTTCCATATGAACAAATTATGTCAAAAACTCTAATGTGTGTAAACAAGAGCACATTTTGACACAATTGAACCATCCTATCAAACAAGGCTAACATGTCAAACACATATACAACAACTCAACTAAAGACTCCATGAGTCCTTCATGGCACCAAGATCTCATGAAGGTGCCTTTATTTTAGTGGAAAACTTTTACAAATAGGTGAATCATTCAAATTAGGGATTTCAAAATTGGCAAATTGTACATTGGCCCAATCCCCTAATTTATATGAATTGTTGACCCAATGCACGTTAATTCACCACCTTTTTTTGAAGTAATCCTACATAGTTCCTACTTTTCACCGGCAACACCTAAACAGTTCCAATATTTGTTATTAATATTTTCACCTCAAAGTTTAAATGCATGCAAGAGTCCACCCATGTATTCGCCAGTACCCAATAAACATGTTTTTGAGGACCCAAGGTGCCAAAAATATTAAATAATTTGTTTCATAGGTCAGACCTAATTCGTCAATCAAATTATAATTGAATGATATTGTAGGTCCATAATTGCCTTGAAAATTGAAAGATATCGCTTTATTGGAAAGAAAAAATCACCAAGCTTTTATTGTAGGAGATGTGAACATCCAACCTGAATTTGCCAAAAAATTTATCTCCCACTTAAAATGACAAAATTTGCCAAATTTTGATTGATAATAATACATTCGAAGGTTAGTCTATGTCACTATTGTTGACACTTCTTGTTAATTTCAGAGGCTTTCGATTTAGATTATAGACAAATTGCAACTTTACACATTATTGTATAACAAACTCCTTGAAAACCTAACTATAAGTGACAATTTATTTTATATGGTTACAATATTATTTAACTATTAGTGTTTGCCATTTTTAGTTCATTCTTACAAAGCATTTTGTTGGTAGACATTTAGTGCTTAAGGAATCAATGATCTATATAATCTTAGATTCCTTCTTAAACAAGAAGACATTTGTTGCAACTTCTATTTTGTGAGAGATGTTGAGCAACAAGATTCTTGAAACTGTTGAAGGGATGCTATCAAAATACATAAATAGAAATATAATTTCATACTTTTGTAGTCCATCAGATAGAGCTACAACATTAGTAGTTGCACCTAATATTAATGAACATACCTCTCCAGAAGATCAAAATGTGATAATCAACTTAGATGCCAATTTCATAGATATTGTTCCAATAGATACCTAGGCAGGTGGACTAAGTCAATTGACTTGGATAATAATGCCATATATGATGTTGTCGAAATGACCACAAATGTTGTTTTTGGCAATACCATAGATGATGTTGTCAATGCTACAAATGATGATGGTGGAAGTAAGTGAAAGGGAAAAACAAAAACAAAATCAAAGTCAAAATCAGGGTGAAGTGGGAAACGACAAGGACTTTTCCAATGGATTGGGAACTCAAGGTACCTATTCATTGTTGAATTGCCAAATCCAAACAACAAAGAACTTCCAATAGAATGCAAGGGTATAATTTGGAGATGGAAACTTAAAAGAGATAAGAAATATAACTGATATTGGATATGTTAGAAAAGCATATCAATAAAGTATATGAAAAAAGTCATAGAAAAAAGGAACAACCAATGGTTAAATGGAAAACAAGGAAGAATATCTTCATGTTAAGTATGAAGATGAATATAAAGAGCATATGCAAAGAGAGAGAAGAAAATTGGTGTACATAAAGGTTCAATTGAAGCTATTTTATCGTAGAAATATTCAAGGTCAAAACTATTTTGTTTTATTATCTTTAGATGAAGTTGCAATGGAAGACAATACTTCTCTGATATGTATGCATGTGTATACTATAGAAAAACATGTCGATCGACCTCATCTACTCTGTGTTGTTAAGATGGAGAATTCAAAGAACAAAAATATATGAACTATTTAAGTAATCTTTGAATAAAATTGGTGGTATTGATGACTTTATAATTGTGAAAAAGTTTGCGTGCACATAAGATGTTCGAGCTACAATGATGCAAGGTCATTGGAATGGTCTTTACATATAAATCAACAAATGAGTATTTCACCATACATGGTTTCGATTTATTGCATGACCCATAGACTGAATTTAGCATTTACAATTGTGAGAAAGTTTGATATAGTAGAATTGACAAAATGGTTTGTGAGCTATACTTATACTTCTACCATAGACCCAAATGGTTTGCAAAATTTTAGAGGTTTTCTAAGGGAGTAACCAACAGAAACAAGGTTATTAAGTATTTTATACCAAATGGATCTCCTTCGTGGACTAGGAGAAAAAGTTTTCTTAGAATATAATTCCTTGATTGGGCTAATGTGTGACCAACATGACTCAATAGACAAAGCTCCTGAGATTTTTCATAGGTTAAGTGATGTAGATACACTATTGGCTTTGGTTTGTATTCTCCCCATATTGGATGAAATGAGCATATTTTTTCAAAAATCCCAAGAAAGAACTATGTATATTCAATAATATACTAGTCAATGTAGGACAATCATGACCCTTGATAGTCTATAACTATCAAAGTGGCCATTTATAAATGCAAAATTTAGTATTCTTCATTGAATGAAAAAGTTGGACAATCTTGATCTTTTTTTATAATTTGATAAGAGTGGGGATTTATAAGTCTATGTACATGGATATGAGATACCAATGTACAACCATACCATGTCTTTTGGTGGGCGCTCTACTAGATCGAGAGATGTAATTGTTACAATGGAAGATTTTAGTCACATTGTAACTTTTGTAAAAACTAATTCAAAGAGTATTGCGAGAGATGTTTCAATAGAGATTACAAGTTGGTTCCCTTGAGACAATATATTAGAAACTATGTCTATTGTGTATCCTATTTATTGGGTCAAGTTTGATTTAAAAGATTTCCATAACAAGCTATTGTACTTGAAGGCTATTTTTTGTCAAAAATCCTATTTCAAGATTGATGGAAAGGAATTAGAAAGAATATAAGTAAATCTAAGCTTATAGAAAAATCAACCCATTTTGTAGTAATAATGCATGGACAAATTATGTCCTCGGATAGTCCTTGCCTGTCAAGATTAATAACATATGTTTGGGAAAAAAGAAGTCAAAGCCCAATGTTGCATGATTCACTCTGAAAATTCTTAATCTTATGTCAACGATTATGATATTTGGTTATGTTGAAGATGAGAGAGTTTCCATTGTATTGGGATTCCTGAAATCAAAGACAATAAACAAGCTAGACAAGAATCTTAACATTTGTTTGAGGGTGTATACAAGTCGCTATAATATCAAAAGTTTTCCTTATAAAAAAATACTCACAATCTAGACTTTTACATATGAAAGGAGAGGGTTGTGCAATATTTCAAATGGTAGTTGTAAAACAAATAACACAAGTAGGAATGTTGACATTAATTCAAGAGGACTTACATAGAGAGAATAAAATGAAGTCCAAAATGTAGAAGAAAGTGAAGAATGGTTTGAAGAGATGAATTGACAATTGGAATAGGGTCAATCGTGGCAATTAGAATTTAGAATTTTTTTAAAAGATTACAATTATGTAATTTGTACTTATTACTTTATAAGTAGGAGATATTTTAGTAGCAAGTCGAATTGTGATATTGCTATCGTGATTCAAATGTTGACATGTACTTGCATTTTTTCCTTCATTTAAATTATATATTAACATGCTAAGTATCGTTACTATGCTCCATGATTCATTGTATAATTTAAATTATAAACATTGTATTCAAATTTTATTTATTTAACATAAATTTTTAATTTCTATTTATGAGTAATAATAAATAGAATATGAATAATTTCCTATAATATATTGTTTTTATGTGATAGTGATATGTATGCATTATTTTTACTATTTTACCCAATGCTAGGATATCATTTTTTCTCGCCTTCCTAGTCTCATCAATATTTTAGGGTTTACAAGTGTAAACTTGATTCAAGAATCCTAAACCCTTAAACACTAGACCCCAAAGCCTAATTCACTGTGCATATTGAGTTTTTATAATTTTTCATTGACTATTTGCATCTGTTTCACACTCATCTAAGTTATCAATTATTCCTATTGAGTTGTTGAAATGAGTAGTCCCATCCTTTCCTAACTCTACAACAATGAAGTCAAAGTGTCAAACTGAGATAAAAGTTTGTGCTACTTCATCGTCATCAGGGAATCAAGATTGCATGCAACCAAGAAATTAAGAGAATCTTCTCACTCGTGTTAACCCCAAAGCACCATATTATCGACACTGTCTATGCAAGGGCCAAAATGCACCCGATTAGGTAATTTATTTGCATTTATTAATTAATTTAAAAATTACAGTACAATGCTTTTGTGAATTTTAATTTATTTAAAAAATTCAAACAAATTGCATAACTAAAACCCCATATTATCTATGGTGATGACAGGCGTCTGATTGTGATCCACTCCAAGTTCTTTGGGATGTAATAATTGAGTTGGGCCCTAGCTGCTTTGTGTGAACCCATATAATCACCACCTCACCAGAGTCAAGAAAATCATACAATGCCATGTGTCTTATCTTAGAAAGTGGCCTAGTGGACCTCTTACATGTGAAGTGAAGCCTTGAACATAATAGATACTCACGTTGAACCAAATCGATGGTTCGAATTGAATGCACAATTACGCACCTAGATAAATAGCCATACAATAGTGATGGTTGACCTATTAATGGATGTTAAATGATGGGCATTAAAAGTAAGATGTATGGCTTAGATTTGTGTACCTGCGTGGTTAGCTAGAGGTTCTCGACCAAGTTATCTCCATCCCCACACCTTTTTCCACTAGCCGATTATCAAAATTAAGCTCAACGATAGGGGAGAGGAGCCACAAGGTGTGCAGTGTCCAAAATGTCATATGCTAGTAGATATGTTTGGGCCTCACACCTATGAACCTGACCAATAGAATTTTTCATGTAAAAAGTCAAAAAACATAAAATTAAACTCACACAAGTAACAAACCACAAAATGTACATATGATGGTTAATTCATATTTTTGATATATATGCAAGTAATAAACAAAACAAGTCACTGCCTTGTCGAGTATTCAAGCTACCCATATTATTGATAGCTTCTGACACAAATACAATTGAGCTATCCAGTATAAAATCACAATAAAATCTGACTCAAATTAAAACCCAATGAAAAAACATCTCATGTCACAACTTCCCAGGTTTATGCCGTTGACCACCTAAGCCACAAACGAGAGTACTAGGAAAACATTTCCATCTGGACAAGTGCACACCCAAAGTAAGTTACAATCTAGAGATGCAATCTAAATATTATGACCCCTAGTGGCTACGAATATGTCACCACCCTAAGACATTTTCCATGACCATGTACCATCATTCTAGTTACACTACTCGTTCATACCAAATCAAGTGCACAACTTTTGGTCAAATCAACATTAAACCACATGTTAAGAGAAATAAAAAATGTGTAAGGCCACGAATTTACAACCAAAGACCATCAAATCTGAGATAAATGCAACAATGGATTGATTTCTTGCAAGTGATGCTGAGAAATTCAAAATTCAAATTTACAAAAGTACCAAAATTAAATGCATGACAAACAAGTAACTTGAAACAAACTCATTCGTCCCATTCAAGCCATTTAAGATCCACTGAAGAGAAGCAAGAAAGAGGAAACACATAGCATAAATAAGTGAAGCTTTATTCCAAGGTATGTTGACAATTTTACATACATCACCTATTGTATTTTGTATTGTTTCATGTTAATTTCATTTTTAGCTTTCCATTCTTTTCCATGTATTTATCCTTATTTTCAGTTTTCAATTCTTTTCCATGTATCTATCCGTAGTTTTGTTCCCTTCTATATTACATTCTAACATTTTTTCCAACTTCACATGCAGAAGTCACAGAGCAAAAATAAGTGAAGCTTTGTTTCAAGGTATGTTGACAATTTTACACACTTCACCTATTGTATTTTGTATCGTTTCTTTCATGTTAATTTCATTTTTAGTTTTCAATTATTTTCCATGTATCTATCCTTAGTCCTCTTTCCTTCTATATTACATTCTTACATTTTTACCATCTTCACATCCCTTTTTTCTTTTGTTAACTGTACACTTTGATGTGCACTTGATGTGGAAAGAAGGATCAATCAATTTTGATGTGCTTTTTCTCTTGTTAACTTTAGTGGTCTTAATGTTTACATTTCTTGGTAGAATGAAACTTGTTTGGGTCCATACTTGTCCAGATGGAAATGTTTTCTTTTTACCTCTCATTTTTACCCTATGCGACCAACCTTATAAACTTGGAAAGTGGTGACGTGTTGTTTTGCATTGGGTTTACTTTGAATCAGATTTCACTATGATTTTGAATTGAATGACGTAGAAGATTTTCATTCAATTCTCTATAGTATCCTTGGTTTTCACTTCATTTCCACTTACCAACCCTTGATACTATTGTTGTTTCCCTTTTGGTGCTCGACATGTGATATACACTAATAATTAACTATGTACTATTAAAAAATTGCTGCCCTTTTCCTTCCACTTTGTCGCTCTCAACTACATTTATTTTGAACATCTTCAATGTCTATAACTATCGACATTCAAAACCACAACAAATAACTATGATCTAATCCAAGTGAACATGATCCAATTGAGAGAATGAGAATGGAATCATCTCAGTGCTAACATAAGTATCCTAGATCAATGCTACCAGATTGTCAAGAATTACAAATACGATACAAATAACTCTTAAAAGGCCCATTGTAAGCTTACTAATCTAGGTGTTATTGCAACCTACCATATATCTGTGAATCTTGTCATGTACCCCACATACAGATTGCCCAAACAAAATGCCTAGTAGAGATCCCATATCCACTAATTCTAGCACAACAAGATTTTCTTGCAAGTCATTCTAGTATTATTGACGATTTCTTTCTAGCTCCATATTCCTGTGATGATCTTGTATTTCAAGCCACACCTTGTTTCCACTTTAAATTGTTCAAGATCATTATCGAATCATGGTAGAGAAATTATTTCAGTCGATAATTCTTAGACAACTATGGTCCACATCTTAGATAATGCTTAGAAACTCTTTCTCCACAACAGACCCTTGGAACAACATTGAATAACCACATCCTTCGAACAATGGTGACCAACCGTATCCCATATTGGGTTTTCACCAAGGTAAATATTAAAAGTCAAACAACTTTCTTTCCTAGTACACATTGTTATGTGTACACTCAATTTTTTATGGAAAGAACTACGACCAACAACACCACCTCATCTAGTTGACACATAAGGTTTCGACCATGAATCGCTACTAGTTTAATCATTATGGTTCTACAAGTGTTACTATTTATCATCCAGCTATATTGTCTACACCTACACTTGTAGGGAAATATACTTCTTTTATCAAACATCACAGTCATATTACACTATATTATGCTATATTCTGCAAAAAATACTGGTATTGATCAACAAACATCATGCCACCTATTGACATGGAACCGAATGGTAAACCATTTCATATTGACACACTTTAGAGTGTAGTTCTTTTAATTCTCTTAACAATTTATCATATATGAAATAATGTTGTTATTATTTGTAGATGATGTCACATCACAAGGAGCTTGAACCAAAAAATAGAGCATCAAGTAGGCTGCCTTCCCACAAAAGAGGTGTCCAATTCCTAAGTGATCTTGAAACCCCAACTCAAGTTGTGACAAAGAAGGGTTCTAGAAGAAATGTGACGCATGCTAAAAGAAACTCACCTCTTGTTATAGTGTTAGTGGAGGATAATTCACTAGCCACAACAATACATAAAGTGATGAAGCCACAAAAATTGTGGTCAGGAGGGTGTATGGAAGGGGCACTACATGATATTTAGGAAAATGAAATTTCCATATGGGCAACATATAAGAAATGGGGAATTCTCCAATGATTTATCTTTTGTTGAGTTTTGGGTTTTCATGATTTGTTCCATCCAAGTTGTGGGAGCCTATGGTAAAACCCTCTATTTGGTCTTGCTCTGGTTTGTTTAGTGGGCATATTTGAATATCTTTTGTGACCATCTTGTACAGGGTTTCAGGGTCCCTTCAAAACCTATTTTATCCTTAAAAAAAAACATAAAGAAATGGGGAATTCCAACAACCACAATATCTAAATGGTTCGGTGGTCTCACAACAACATCCAAGAAAGGTCCCCCAACCATCCTCACCCCAGAAGAAGAAGAGAAGATTGTAGAGTGGTACCAAGAGATGGCTAAAATGGGTCATGGACTGGAAGTTATAAACTTGAGGGCAGTTCTGGCTCAGGTATGTGAGAATAGAACTAACCATTTCAAGGATGGAATTCCTAGGAAGTCTTGGTGGTCAAGGTTTAAGGCCCTCCATCTAGAATTGATATTGCAGATAGCATAAGGCCTCAAAGAAGACATGGAAGTAAATCTAAGAGAAATTATTTTCTTCTTTTTGGTCGTAGATATTCTTGAGTTGTGGAGATTTGTATTCTCAAATATTTCATGGTATCAAAGCTCAAATCCGCTGCTTCTTTTTCATGATTTGTTGAACTTTTATGGAGATTTGAGGGTTTCAATCTATTTAGAAGTTATATTGGATCTGGGGGGTTCTCTTCATTTCTAGAAATTTTTGGCTGAAAAGGACCTCACGGTTGAGCTCAAAATGCCCCAAAACCCCTATTTCCATGTAAGGTATCTCTATTTTGGCCAACTTTGACCTCCAAGGCAAAATTTTTTTGGCCTTAAGGTCATACGACATGGTCATGTATTTCAATTAAAAAAAACTTGGCACTGCCGCCCGACAGCCACTACTGAGCAATGACCATCGACCTGCCACCTAACGACCACCACTGAGAGTGGCCCTACCAACTGCAAAATGGTGGTGCGGTAATTGCCGATGAGCGGCCCCACCAATGGCCCAATGGTGGTGCGGTATCTGTTGGTGAACACCGACGGTGTCCTCACTAGTATCACCGCAGTGGTTTAACCATTGGTGATCACTGCAGAGTTATCGTACGGTGTCACCACACCAGTTATACTATTGGTTGACACGTGGTAACCATGTGGTCACTGTCGACTGCATCCCATGGCCACCAATGATGATGATGTCATTCTAAGATCACTTTCTTTTGGCCTCCTTATACCTTCTTCAAGCCTCTTTTAGGCATCAATTAGTTTCTAGCTTGTAACTTGGACATCCAACATCAAAATTGGTTGTACAATATATCGATGAAATCTCTTTCCAAGCTTGATCTAGATCTGTAGGTTTGGTTTCATGATTTTTCCATTTTGATGCTCATTTTTTCTATCAAAGTTTGAGGTTACTGTTTGCACACTCAACAATTCACACCTCTTGCACTGCGGGATCCATAACTCTTGCATCTGGGCTTCATTTTTTGATAAACAAGATATCGACGAAAATCTCTTTCCGAGCTTGGTCCAGATATGAAGGTTTACATTTGTGAATTACTCATTTTAATTCTCATTTATCTGTCAAAGACATCAGTTTCTCTTTGCACTCCAGGATTCATAACTTTTCATCCGAGCTCCATTTTTGAAAAATGAGATATCGCTGAAAAGCTCTTCCCGAGCTCTCTTTAGATCAAAGACTTATTTTTTAGAAAATTTCTAAGGTACAAACCAATTTTTCTGAACCATTTCTTTCTTTCTTTCTAGAATTCAAATTGTACTAGGGTTTGGTTTCTCTATATGTGGTGGGGGGTATTTTTTCTCTTGCTTTTTGTCATTTATTTTAGAATACTAGAACATCAAAACATAAAAAAATACAAACCCTTATGCATATTTTGTCTAGTTTTGAAATAAAACTAATAATTAAAAAAGGGATCAGATTAGTTGGCCGCATGGCAGATCCAACATCTATTGAGCTTCTTACTTCCCACAATGATCACATCTAGAAATCTCGTATAACAAGGCCTCTCAAGTCACGAGGGTTATGGTCCTATTTGGATGAGGAACAACCTCATCCAACTCGTCCCTATGAGATCATGCAACACATGAATAAAATGGATGAGGATGTTGATGTGTTGTCTCTACATGTTTTAGACAACTTTCTTTTTCATCTTGATGATTGTCTTACTCCTAGGGCTATTTGGACAAGGTTTCAAACTCTCTTTGGAATAGTTAATGAGTTCAAGGCACTTCAGATTGATGCAAAGTTGACCTCCATGGTACCTGATTCTTTTCCCTCTATTGAGGATTTCTTGATGAAATTCAAATCCATAAAATCTATTTTATAAGGTTGTGGCAAGAAAAAGACTGACACTGAGTGTATCTACCCAATTCTTTCTAAGCTTCAAGGAAAATTTTAGATTTTCTCTTCTACTTTCCATTCCACAATAGATGCTTTGGGACCTAGATTTATCATGCCTTCCTTTAAGCTGTTCTATGATCATTTGACTTGAGAGAAAGCTAATCTTAAATAGTTGGATTCTCTCACAGGCTCAAAGAACCAAGTATTGGTTTCTCAGACACCTACGGAGAACAAAAATCCCAAACCAAAGACCAAGAAAGATTCAGTTGGCAATGAGAGTTCCTCCAAGCCAACCCCTAAATTTGATTCAAAACTACAATCTAATTCAAAATAGGGCAATTCTTCAAAGTTTGGTGAGTATTCCTCCAAGACTAAGAATAAATCAAGAGATTCTTGTAGTTTCTGGTGCAAGGATTTCTTGGACACTAGTTTCTAGGTGTTTGGAAATGATTAGAGGCCTTAGAGGAGTCCATGAAGTAGCATAATATATCTTCTCCTCAACCTTCTTCCTCTTCCATAGGAAAAGGTTATGTTCTTTTTGCACGAGCTATATCTAGAAATTCTTCTTGGATTATTGATTCTGGTGCTTCTCACTAGATGACACACTCCCATCAGCTTGTCATCACACTTTCTCATAGTGCTACTTCATAGATTGCAGTTGGTGACTCAGTGAAGCTTTCAGTCATAGGTTCAGGCTCAATTTCACTAAGTGGTGGTTGTCTTCAGGATGTACTTATTATTCCTGACATTTTGACAAACCTCCTTTCTGTTTATCAGATCTATCATTCTGAATCTAGTAAAATAGTTGATTTCTCACCACATATTATGGTTATTTGAGACTTTCATGATCCTATTTTGATTATAGCTTTAGGCAATGTTGATCCTCAGTCTCACTTGTACGATTTAGATGGCTTTGAGAGTACAAATAGTTCTAGTGTCTCTCTTATTGCACATGCATATACAATGATCAAGATATGGCATGAGCGTTTTGGCCATGTCAACTACAAATATTTATAGTAGATGAGTACACATGCACTTGTGATTGGTATTCCTAGCATTACCTGTACAGATGGTGTATGTCGAGGTTGTGCACTTGGAAAAAATCATCGTGATCCTTTTCCAGCAGCTAGAGACACACATGCTAAGGCACCCTTGGATTTGACCCATAGTGACCTTATGTCATTTTTGACTCCCTCTTTTTCAGAAGCTTGATATGTGCTCACTTTTATTTATGACTTCTCCAGACGTTCATGGGTGGAATTTCTTAAGTACAAGTCTGATGTCTTTGATTCATTTTGAATCTTTAAGACATTTGTTGAGAAGCAGTCTGGACTTTTTATCAAGAAGATACACACAGATAATGGGGGGAATATGTGAATCAGTCTTTCACATATTTTTGCACTGAGAATGGTTTGTCACAAAAAGAGAGAAGAAAAAGCTATGGAGGCCTGAATGCAAGATCCATGAAAGAGGAGACATTATTGATGGGCAAAAACAAAATTTGCAATCAAATAAAAATAAATGTATTATGATTATAAGATAGATCAATTCTTATAATGGAGATCAAAACCCTAGAAGGAAACCTAGGTTGCATAATAATAATTAACAAATGAATTAATTAGTATATGCCTAAAGTTTGGCTTCAGTAAAGAAAGAGATAATAAGTGACTTAATAATTAAATCAATATAATTTAATTAATAAGAAACATAACTTATTACTCTAACACCCTCCCTTAAGATAAACTTAGGGAGTAGCTAAAAACCTAGAACTACTACTGAAAGCAAATGGGTCCTAACAACAAAGGCTTGATCAGGTACCCAAGTATAAAAGAGAGTCTCTATAAAGTGGAGAAATAGAGAAAACCACATGGGAAAAACTCTACTCCAAAAAGAGACGAAGACTAGTTGAAGGACTAAAGAAGCCTCCAAAACTAGAGAACATTCCAGAAAAAGGAACAATGAATGAACATGCATAACATCAATGAAGCAAGAAGATGAAAACTCTATCAAGAAGTAGCTACTGATCTGAAGAACCTCCACTCAAATAGAACATGACTAGGTAGAGAAGACTGTAATCTTCATGAGTGCCCTCAAATGAAACTACTCTAATCAGGAGGCAAACAAAGGAAGACAACTAAACTCAAAGATACAGATGGTATAAAACACCAAAGCCTGAAGAGTTGATCAATCAAAGATGAAAGAGTGCCTCCAAAAAATAGGAATGGAAGGTGTCTATATGGTAAATGATCCATCTCACCAAAATGCATAGGTACCCAACCACTGCATCCGCCTAGTACACATAAACAAATACTGAATACATAGCTCACTCCATCGAACCAAGGACGCAAAAGAACCAACAATAGAAAACCCCCCATAATGATGACAAGGGAGAGGTGACAGGTACACTAAAAATATTGGCCAATAAGAACTGCATCATGAAGAACCAAGAACATTGAAGGTGCAGATAAAATACAAACACATATAAAGATATCTTGAGGATAATATCGTGGAAGGAAAACTCACTTGACAAAGGTAGATGGCAAAAAAAGGAAAACATCAAACCCCCCATGGCACTTTATAATAGAGTGTGAGTACAAAAGGTACCAACATGTGCAAGATCCCAAGCATGCAATAGAATGACACTTTATCTCAGTGCGTTTGCATAAAAGAATGCTTACAAAATGATGTATACAATGCTCAAAGAAGAGCTAAGGCTATTGAAATAAGAACAACCAAAGAAGAGCCATCCCATATAGGGAAGAGATCCCAGGACCTAAAACATCCAAGCTATTCACCAGAGTATAGAAATGCATAAAATTGTTTAAGATATACATGGAGAAGAATTTGGAAAAATGAATCAAAGCACTGGAAAGTTCACAGAACAAGCTTTTCAACGATATATTATTTGTCAAAAATAGAGTTTGGATGCGCAAGATATGGCTCTCGGAGTGCAAAAAGGAACTTCTGATTGTGACATAAAAAAAAAACACCATAAAAAAAGAAATTAGAAGTTCAAACCTCAAGATCTGGATAGAGCTCGAAAAGAGCTTTCTGATGTACCTCGTTTGCTTGATTTCGACATCGTATGCTCAAGTTATGAGCAAAAAACCACAAGCTTCTCTTTATAACAAAAGAATCAAAGGAATTGATGGGTTGATGGCCATCAAATTTTGGCCTTCAGATGATGATGTTAGTACCTGTACATGTAGGCGTATCGACCTACACATGTAATGTACTTCCAAAAAAAACCATCCTTTTAAAAAAAAAGTACGCATGCTTTTTTAAAAAAGTTTTAGGAAAAGATTTTGTAAACAAAAAGATAGACAAAAAAATTTATTAAATTTTTTTTTTCTGGTTTAAAAAAAATAAAATTCTCATGCACATTGGGAAGTGTGCTAGGGTCGTACGACCTTGGTGCAAATTTTTTTTGCCCCAAAATGCAAATTACCCAAATTGGACAAATTTTATATGGAAATAGGGGTTCTTGGGTGCTTTGAATGCAACAATGAGGTCTGTTTGAGCCCAAAGTGACCAGAATAAAAGGTCTCTCCCAGATCCGATAGAAAATCCTCTAGAAAATGCAGATTTGATGAACAAGGACAAATATCTCAAGAAGAGAACATGGGCATGAAGATATGAGGCTCTAATACCATATTGTTGGCTTTATTGACTTAGATTGGGTTGGTGATATCACTGATCATAAGTCTACTTTTGGATTTGTTTTCTGTCTTCATTCTTGTCCTATCACTTGGTCTTGCAAGAAGAAAACTACTCTTGCATTATCATCTATAGAGGCTGAGTACCAAGCTGTTGTTCTTGCTAGTTAGGAGGTTTTATGGCTTTGAAAATTGACAAATGAGTTTGGTTTTCCTCTATATAGTCCCACTATTCTTTGGTGTGACAATTAGAGTGCTATTCACATTTCTCGCAACCTAGTAGAGCATCAGCGAACCAAACATATTGAGATACACATGCACTTCATTAGAAAATTGATTAAGGATGGTGTTCTTATCTTGGAGTATATTCCTATCATGGAGAAGGTTGTAGACATCTTCACTAAACCTTTTGCATCGCCACACTATCTTCAGTTGCACATGATGCTTAGGGTGATGAAAGTTGTCCTTGGGGGGTCTCAGTGAGGCCTTCCTTCCTTTTTTTTTGCATGTTCCTTCATCTCTTTTTGGGGTAGAGTTTTTCCCATGTGGTTTTCTCTATTTCTCCACTTTACAGAGATTTGGTTGTGATTGTGTACCTCATCAGGCCATGTTGTTGGGACCCAAAATTTTCTCTCTAGCTTGTAGTTGTATTTACTTTTTATGCATTTAGTTTGCAGCTTCTCCCTAAGCTAATCTTAAGGGGGGTGTTAAAGTAAAAGGTTATTTTCACTTAATTATTCTAATTAAGTCACCTTTAGTCCTCTCTTAAGATTCACTTAGTCTTGCATTGTAGGTATTTAATAATTGTTCTAATTATTAAATACATTTTTCCCTTTAGGCTTGCATATTCCTTTATGGTTTCTTATTCTCCTTTCATAAGGTTGAGTATTAAATTTTTCATTCATTCTATCTAATGCAATTTTCCTTCTGAGAGCTATTTCTATTTGTCTCCATTCTTCTCTTGTGATAGGTTTTTTGCTTGCAGGTATTCTTGGGTTGTGGAGATTTGTATTCTCAAATCTTTCAAGGATGTGCACGTTCTAGCCCCTTGCCCCTACAAAGTTTCATACAATTACTTACATACACAAAGAAAGATACATACACACACACACACACACACACACACACACACTATTGGAAACCACAATTGAAGCAATTGTTGTATTGTCATTGATGTCAAACCTTAATTGGTAAGACAATTGCTATCTAAGAAAGTACTATATCTATTGATTGATGAGAAGGATTAGGGCAAGGGTGATAACAATAGGACCTAGAGAAATGTTGAGTTATTTGATACTTCAATGAGTACTTGATTATGTGGCACAACAATAAGATAATGTATTGTTTATCTAAGTGAGAAGAAAGACTGAACAAGTAGTCTTAACCAAGTAAAAGTGAAGAAACCTAGTTTAAGCTGAGTGATGTTAATGTTGACCGAGAGCCAGTATATGCTGAGTAAATTCAGTGTTGACCGAACATAAGTTTATTGTCGAGTGACAAAATTAGCCGAGAGAGACAGTTTGAAGAGATGACCGAGTTATGCAGTGATGACCGAGGAATTGATCATAGTATTGACCAAGCATCAGTAATTTACATTTGAGGAAGAATTTAGATTCCTAGCTGACATAGTTGCATTCTTGGATTATGTAAATCATGTTGGCTTTATTAATTGAGTGTATGGAGAATTTAATGCACAATAAACCATTTTATTGTGATTCCAATAAAGAGATTGAAGATGTTTCTAGAAGGATGGATGAAGGACTTTGAAGATGTTTCTAGAAGGATGGATGAAG
>BSBK01000834.1:3557500-3565000 GCA_027943335.1 Chamaecyparis obtusa | reverse complement strand
ATAATATTAAACCTACACACAACATTCATGGGCCTAAGCATTATTTAATTAAATCTAGATGGAAAGAGATGAGAGTGATATACAAGTTTTAATTTGAATAGTTAAAAGTAATGTGGAAATGTAAATGTCCAAACTACATTACCTATAGTGAGATGTCATTCCATTTGCCTACAATTATGGAAAAAAAAATTTGTGATCCAATCCTTATGATTGATTACCAAATTAGTAACCATTTTCAAGAGATGTGAGGAATATTTCACCTGGCTTGTGTTGCAAGATTTTCATATATTTCACCCATTAGCTACTCATATGGTTCATGTCTTATATTATTTTATCCTAAGGAATACACCAAATGTGCATTGGAGTCCTAGAAAGGCATCAAAAGCACCTTGTGATTAGCATGTTGTAACTTTACCCAAAAATAGAAAGGATTGTAAGTCACTACTTCCATATATTGAATTGTGTTCACGTGAACTTCATTTTTAGTAAATTAAACGAAATGCTGATTGCAAGGTTCTTTTGATACCTTTAATGAAATTGAGGAAAGATAAATGAAAAACATAAGCATTATATATTTACCATTCCATATAATCTACTAGAAGTGGACACTAGCGATGGAATACAAAGTCCTTTGTAGTCCTAAATAAATATGGTAACAAGTGATCATACAAGAAGCCTTGGAATATATGTATATATTTACATAATGCAATTCAATCAAGTCCTAAAGAAACACAATTCAAAGTGCATTACAATCTGAAATCCTAAATCAAACATGCATTGTAGTCCTAAAAGTATTCACAACTATACAAAGTGCATTGAAATTGTAAATCAAATATGCTTTGCAGCCCTATAAAGACAATGAAATCCACCCTGTAATTAAGGGTGTTGTTAAATATCTAGAAAATAGACAGGATTGTAAGACACTACTTCCATATCTTTAATTGTGTTCATGTCAACTTCATTTATGTTGATTCATGTTAATTAGTATCACCTAAAGGGGCTCCATAAACCAAAAAATTATACAACAAGTTGTAGCTTACATGTATTTCTATTCTCAAAATATTTAACGACATCCCTAAGTACAAGGTGCTTTCTATGCCTTTAATGAGATTGAGAAAAGACAAATGGAAAACATAAGCATAATAATTACCTTTGAAAGAAATGTAAAAGATAAAAATAAGAGCATGAATCTTGGATTGAAAGAAAAGGACCGATGGGGTATTTGTTCTACAAGAGTTCTTTGAAGCTTGATCGTAGCCTCATCCTTTATTTACAAGAAAAGTATTTGACAAACTAAGTGAATACAAAATTATTTGACATGTGTTTCTAGATAATGTCAATCCTCACTCTATCTTATAACATCTCCTAGTTTCTATAATTCAAAATTAACTATAAAATTTCATTAGTTAAAATTAATCCACTAGTAGTTCAAAATCTATTCCCATATGCTTGATCAATATGGAATCCAAATAAAAATGATGTGAACATGTGAACATGTGAAAATTTCTCACATATGCACATAGTCAAATGAGATGACTTTGATCCAAAATGCTATGAAGATTAATATAATACAAGATACAAAGAAAAAAATAATGGTATATCATTGATGATGTGGTTGTCATGGAAGAGGAGATGAATGTCCTATAAATAATCATTCAAATTTGTAACATGAGACTCCATGAATTTAAACTAATATCCTCTATGAATGGAGAGATATGAGGGTCTCATTGGATCTCCTAAGTTTTAGTCTAAATTGTGCGGGGACAATCAATGTCTAATACAAAACACACTATCGTGATCAACATTAGAGGAAAATAATCATACTATATGATCAATGATGTTATCCCATGCTAATATACTCCATTGTGTGTCTAATTTAGGTACGAGTCCATATAAATAAGAAAAATGATTTAGCCACTATAGACTTGTGAAGATTAAATTTTCCCAAGACTCATATGTATCCTATTCTGGGATAACAATAGAAGGAAAACAAAAAAACCCAATATACTTAAGAAACTGAAAGAAATAAAAGGTAAATAACTTGAATGCTTGTAAAGTAGATAAAATTAATTCATTTCATGTAATTATATCATATCTAGGTCCCAATATATCTAGCTGATTGTCCAAAATGTGAAATAATAAAAAACTAATTTTTTTTTTGACAAACTATGTCCCAAGATATCAATTTTTAAAGATTTGAAATTCTACGGGTGACAAAATGCAATTGTGAAAGCCATTGTCACACTTGTAGATGTATGTGTAATGATATTTGTCATTGTAGCTAGCAATGTTATTGGCTTTCAGATTTGGTTGGCCTTGATATGAGCTGGCTAATGGGTGATAATTTTCTATTTATGCAATCTCTTTCAAGATTTCCTTTTTGGAATCTATAACGTAAAAATGTTTTTACATGTAAACCATTGTCTAATGGTACAATTTAGATGCCAAAGGCTTGTAAGTTAACAACTGAAATGAATTAGAGACTTCCTACAATTTTGTTGTAAATGATATTTTTTTAATCTTGATTCCCAAATTACTTTAGCATAGTCAAAACCAACTAATTAAAAGATGAATTGTGTTGTGTGATTTTATTTTTTGTGCAAAAATCTCATTATTCCAAGTTTCCAATAAACCAAAGTGAAATCATAATATTAGTAAGTGATGAAAATATTTGGCACACAAGTAAAAAAATTCAGATGCCATTCTTAATTGAAATGTATGGAAATGTACAAAGTTTTTGTAAAAGGTATATAGAAGAATATGAAGTCACTTATATTGACATGTGTGAATCCCTAATACAACTATTACAATCATTAACCATATTTTTAATTATAAAATTAATAATCTATCTATTCAAAAAAAGAATAATATTTCCAGTGGGCTATGCTCTAATTTTAAAGCAAGAGTAGTTTCCTTGATGATGATTGAATTTCAAGCTCCATTCAACATGCATTGTTTTAATGGAATAATAATAACATAGGGAAAGAAAATATTAGTGAAATTTAATGAAATAGATACCCCTTGGACACTCCTATGAGCCAAGCAATATTCTGAGCTTCATTGTGCAACTTCCCCCTCCCCCCACAGTGCATTTATGCAATAGTGAGTGAGTGAATACAAATGAAAGTAAATATTTGACAAACATGAAACCCTCAAAGTGTGTAGTAATAAACTTCTACTACAAAATACATCAATTAAAACCCTAAACTAGACCTTAAAATTGTAGAGAAACTACAAAAAATTCAAAATAAACTTCCCCAATAATGTAATAGTAGAAAAACACATGATATAACACTTAGACAATAATAAAACACAGAAATATAAAATCACAAAAAAACATGACAATTTCTATAACTATCTAGAAATCCCAAATCAATAGATACTCGACCCAACTCAGGACCAAAGTTATAGAATGTGGAGATGAAAAGATTCATTGATTTTCTTAAAGAAACACTCAACCCAAAATTTGAATAGCAAGTTTCATACATGAAACTAAAAAAGTGAACTCACCGAATGTGACTATGATGTTACCTTCTATATTCATCGTTAGTATTTTTCAGTTGAATGAAGGTTTTTTTCTAGTTTCCTTTCATGTTTTGGATTCAACTATTTTTTTTTCATTTTCATTCAATTGAATGAAAGCTTAAATATGGTATATCTCCTCAATTTGTAGCTTCTTTTACAAGTGTTTGCAAGTATCTTCATCCACATGGAGTATAGGGACTACATGCAATGTGGAAAATGGACAGTCTTTGATCCAAGTGAGGATTATTTCCTCACTAAGGTCACCAATTATCAGAAAAGGTGGTAATTATGGGTTATAACTTTTGTTTCTATGATTTTTCTAATCTTCTATTTGATCTTGTTGAGGAATTGTCTTTTAAGTCGTCATGTTTATGAAAACAATCTACAATGTTCATGAACATGTTAATCTACAAAAGGGAAATGTGATCCTCTACTATAACAAGCCCATGGAAAAGTTGCAGTGTGTTGTTGCACTGATGTTTTGGTCCCAAAAATAGGAGACTCTAGAAAATGTAGGATAGAAAGGGTTGAAAATGGCACAATCTATGAGGAGGTGGGCATAGTAAATAGTATATGCATTGATAAGGGAAAATAGGGCAGTGGAATTGAGGAGAGGTGACACATATTAAATTTGGTATGAAATTGTAGTGTTAGGTGTCGATAGTAAGGTAAGGTAGTGGTTATAGTGGAAATGGTGGCCTTGTGGATGAATGACACGAGGCTACCCTGTCCACTACAGATTGAAGGGAGATGAATTTTGTGTGGTGGGATCATAAATGTACCAATTGAGGCATAAAAAGGGGGTCATTTTAACACATTGGTGGAAATAGGCCAGTTAACATGGCATATAGATGAGTCATCACTAGAAATTTTGATTTGGGGTTGCCAACTAGAAAATTCAGGAAGTAATTTTTTTCTGGTTTGGGGGTCCAAGTGGTGACTCATGTGGACCCTAAAAATCTAGGGTGTGCACCTTCTGGCTCCTCTCCCCTAATGAAGAAACATGTTTCATTTTTATTGGTTGTCAACTATAACAACTTATTAGTTGTTAACTCCTCAAATGTTCAAATTTGAATGTCAATGACTAGTTTTCTTCAGTAGGATGAATACATGCAAGCATTTACAACACAATTTGCACTATTAAAATCCAATTTTAAGTACAATTGATCTTGCATAAGCTTGCAAATGCATTCTTTTCTATTGTAAGTCGAATTTATCTTTCATCAAGCTTGAAATCATCAAAATTAGGGTTTTTATTCAAATGAATAGGGTTTTGAATGCAAGTGTTTTCATGAGCTCTTCTTTTGATTTTTGTATTTTTTTTTCCTTGAATCTCAATTCCTATCCTTTATCAGATTAATTGAGCCTATAATAACACCCATAGAATATAATTAAAGATGAATTAAAAAAACCCTAGCATAGTGAGTAGTTTCCTACTAGACCCTTTCTTTTGAATCTCATCATAGCCAAGCCTTCCACCTCTCAAGACAAAAGGAAGTACATTGGTGATATAATAGCTCAAGTCATAGTACCTAATAAAGCTCATAAAAGACCTAAGGCTAGTGTATACACCTAAAAATGGTCAATGGAAAAAATTAATTAAATTCAAGAAATTGGATTAATTAAATAAAATTCATCTACTATGTAATTGAATTAAATAATGTGATTATATAGTAATTATATAGTTCATTATTGATTAATTAATCATTTAAAATAAAAGACAAAATTCAACCCATTCAACACGTCACACATGGCTAATTAATTAATTCTTTTGAATTAATTAAATTCTAAAACCTCTCACCACCACTAAAGGATAAAATCAAATTCAACCAATGAGAGATGAGGAACAAGCCCAAATGGATCACAAATAGGTTTTTCTATCTTTGACCATTCAATCTCAATTTGTAATATTAATCATTCATCATGGACACATCATCCCTCCTAACTCAAACTACATCTTGATAATGGTCAATCATAACTCACACCCAACACCTTGATCAATCCTATAAATTAGGTGCATTCTTAGTCCAAATCATCCACTTTCATTTTAGAGAAAGTACATTATGTTAGTTTTGCATCCATTTTATAGCTTAAAGAGATCATTTTGAGCATTGTTATAATTGAGAATTTTCATGGCATCATGTTTAGTTTAGTTGAATTCATTGTTATTATTGGTCATTTAGCTTAATTTGCATTCATCATAACACTAGATCATTCAATCATCATCAATTCTCTTTTTAAAGGTTGTCACCTATGACCTCAATTTGTAGTTGAGAGCTAAATCTACAGGTCTCTTGGAATAGAAAGCTACTATATGCTCAACTTAGATCTTGAATCAAATTGGATAGAAAGACTACTACCTCTGATCATACCCATGGTCTCAATTACTATAGCCTGATGCTATGCCTGATGGTTATCAACCACAACAAATAGTCTATGGGACTTGCCCATATCTCAGACTGTAGGCTCTGATATAGATGCTTGTTGACTACCTCCTTGAGGACACTCTTGAGAAATGTGATCCATGGCACCACATGTGTAGCAAGGTCCATGTGCCCAAATCTATACTCCCTGAGACCTAGAATATTGTGAGCCCCCTATCATATTGGACCCACTGTCTCCATCCCTAGAGAATTTATGAGTCCACGTGGGAGGTGTATAGGGTTCCTGGGGTCTATGGTCTCTCCTAGGGCCTTATGACTACCACTACGTGGGCTTAGATCCCTGTTGTCCTTGTGGTGGCCTCTATTTATGGCTCTGTTAAGGCTTCTATTATTGAGGCTAGGGGTTTCTAAATGACCCTGATGAGTTCCTCTAATTCCCCTTCCAAGGGGGTTTCTGATATCCTAAATATTGGGGTGTAGAATTATGGTTATGAGACCTATCCCATGATTCATATGTTCCTCTTTGTATATCCTCAACTATCATGGCTCACGCAATTGTGTGGCTCAAATCCCCTACTGGTGTCATGCATACCATGCCGAATATAGTATGGTTCAATCCCTTAATAAAGTGATTGACTTGTAGCTTCTCATAATTCATGTATTCTACATAAGGAAGGAGCTCAATGAATCTTTTCTCATACTAGGCTACTGAAAGTCCCTTCAAATGTAGGTCATGGAACTCATTAATATGACGTTGTCTGAACTTCTCTAACATGTATCAATCTTTAAACCTCTCCAAGAAGATCACCCAAGAGAGGGTATCGATGACCAAGTGACCCTTAAACTCCTCCTATCTCAACCAAGTGGAGGTTGTTCCCCTCAAGAGATGTACTACAATACATGCCTTAAGATTACTCCCATAGGGTCACAATACAAAGCACCTCCCTAGGCTTAGAAGCCAAGACTTGGCCTTTGTACCATCAGTAGAACCTAGAAAAGTGGGTGGGTTGAGGTTTAACAACTCTCTGATCTAGTCCCTTGTATCCTGGGGTGCTCTCTCAATCAACTTGACTTGCTAAACCTGGTGGAGGCTCTGGCCCATGATGGACTCTACATCAAGCTCTTCCTACCTCTCTAGAAGTCTCAGGGAAGGGATCCTACTTCTCTCTTTGGCAGAGGCCCTATGACCATCATCACCTTGGTGCTACTCTTGCTAAGCTAATAGAGGTATTCTATCTAAGATGATCCTGAATAGATTCTTCCATGCCAACAAGATGACCTGGTTTAGATTCAGAGGTGGTTCGAGAGGGGGATTCAGGTTCCCTCTAGGAACTTTTGCCTCCTACCCAATCTCCTCATGAACTGATGGGGCACACCTATGGCCTCACCCACGTGTGAGCCTATAGTCTAACTTGTGGCATCCTACCTACACAAGATTTAAAAAGATTTATGTTAAATGTAGTGGTCTTAGGTTCCCAATGTTGAAACTATGCTCTAATACGAAAATGTCATACCCAAAATTTTGGTAAAAAAAAACCAACAATTTTTTTTATTAAGACACTAAAGTTATCTAAGTTGACTGATAATACTG